>MDKI01010593.1:0-13195 GCA_005239505.1 Nicotiana paniculata
CAGATGGTATAGAATAGTGATATCATAGTCCTTGAGAAGCTCCAACCATCTCCTCTGACGCAAGTTCAGATCCTTCTGCTTAAATAGGTGCTGCAGGCTACGGTGATCAGTAAAAACCTCACAATGAACCCCATATAAATAATGATGCCAAATCTTCAAGGCGTGAACAATGGCTGCTAGCTCGAGATCATGCACCAGATAATTCTTCTCATGAGTATTCAACTGGCGTGAAGCGTAGGCAATCACCCTACCCTCCTGCATCAAAACACAATCAATGCCTATCCTCGAGGCATCACAATACACTATATAAGAACCTGAAGCTGATGTCAATACTAACACTAGAGCTGAGGTCAAAGCCGCCTTGAGCTTCTAGAAGCTCTCCTCACACTCGTCTGACCACTTGAACAAAGAACCCTTCTGGGTCAATTTGGTCAAGGGCGAAGCAATAGAAGAAAATCCCTCCACAAAGTGATCGTAATACCCCGCCAAACCAAGGAAGCTCCTAATCTCTGTAGCTGAGGATGGTTTGGGCCAACTCTGCACCGCCTCTATCTCCTTCGGATCAACCTGAATACCCTCACTGGACAACACGTGCCCCAAGAAAGCTGCTTAGCCAAACCAAAACTCACACTTGGAGAAATTTGCATAAAGCTTCTCCTCTCTCAATATCTGCAACACAACTCTCAAATGCTTAGCGTGCTCCTCCTGGCTATGAGAATACACCAGGATGTCATCAATGAACACAATAACAAAGGAATCCAGATATGGCTGGAACACGTTGTTCACTAGATGCATGAACACTGTTGGGGCATTGGTCAGCCCAAAAGACATCACCATAAACTCATAGTGACCATAACGAGTCCTGAAAGCTGTCTTGGGAGTATCAGAATCCCGAATCTTCAGCTGATGATACCCGGATCTCAAGTCAATATTAGAGAACACCCTGGCTCCCTGAAGCTGGTCAAACAAACCATCAATACGAGGAAAAGGATACTTATTCTTGACTATAACCTTTTTCAACTGCCTATAGTCAATACACATTCTCATGGAACCATCATTCTTCTTCAAAACAACACTGGTGCACCCCAAGGTGACACACTAGGCCGAATGAACCCCTTATCTAGGAGTTCCTGAAGCTGGTCTTTCAATTCCTTCAACTTCGCTGGTGCCATACGATAAGGTGGAATAGAAATAGGCTGAGTGCCTGGCACCAGATCAATACCGAAATCGATATCCCTGTCAGGTGGCATGCCTGGCAGGTCTGCAGGAAACATGTCCAGAAAGTCATGGACCATAAGGACAAAATCAATAATGGGAATCTCAACACTAATATCCCTCAGAAAAGCCAAATACGATAAACAACCCTTATCTACCATACACAGGGCCTTCAAGTAGGAAATCACCCTACTAGGCACATACTCAACAGAACCTCTCCACTCAACCCTCGAAAATCCTGGCATAGCTAAGGTCACGGTCTTAGCGTGACAATCAAGAACAACATGACATGGAGATAGCCAATCCATGCCAAATATCACATCAAAATCAACCATGCTAAGAAACAACAGGTCCACTCGGATCTCCAGACCCCCAATAGATATCACACATGACCGATGTACATGGTCCATAATAATAGTATCACCTACTGGAGTCGACACATGAACCGACGTAACTAGAGACTCACGTGGCATAACCAGAAAATGGGCAAAATATGATGAAACATAGGAATATATGGAACCAGGATCAAATAAGACCAAAGCATCTCGGTGATAAACTGAGACAATACCTGTGATCACTGCATCTGAGGCCATAGCATTTGGCCCGGCTGGAAGTGCATTAATATGAGCCTGACCTCCACCTGCACGACCTCCCCCTCTAGGGCGGCCCTTAGCTGTCTGACCCTCACCCCTAGCTATCTAGACGGGTGGTGAAGTAACTGGAGCTGAAGTCGAGGGTCGACCCCTCTGATGAGAAGACCCACCAAGGCGGCGAGGGCACTGCCTCCATACATGTCCAAACTCTTCACACTCAAAATAAATCCCTGGAGTTGGAGACGGGGACTAAAAGAAACCCCTGGCACCAGAATAGCCACTAAAAGAACCATACATAAAGGAACCCTGAACTGATGATGCTTGAGATGCACTCTGGGCTAGAAGGGCACTAATGAAGAACGACCCGAATGAGAACTGCAGGGACCATGCCCCGAAGATGCACCACTATAGGCTGGGCAGACTAGCTGAGGAGGCCTGAACGAACGACCTCTACCATGAAGAAACTGTCCTATGGAAGGAGCACCGCTGAAACTATTAGATCCACGAGGCCTCTTGGCCTCTCTCTCCTCTCGATCCTGGCGGTGAAATGACTCAATCTCGATCAATATCAACAACCTGCTCAAAGGTACCACCTTTAACTCTTTCTCTGGTCATCAGAATATGGAGCTGATAAGTGAGGCCATCCACGAACCTCCTAATCCTCTCTCTCTCAGTAAGAACAAACTATGTGGCATGATGGGTTAGCTCTGAAACCTCATCTCATACTGCGTCACTGTCAACTCACCCAGGCGCAACTGCTTAGACTGCCTACGCAACTCCTCTATATGAGACTGGGTAACATGCTTCTCTAAGAAGAGAGTGGAAAATTGCTACCAAGTAAGGGGTGCTGCACCAACAGGCCTACGTCTCTCATAAGACTCTCACCAAGTAAAAGCAGCCCCTGAGAAATGGAAGGTAGTAAACGAGACCCATTTGGTCTCCAGTATCCCTGCAGTACGAAGCATCCTCTGACACTTGTTCAAGAAACCCTGGGCATCCTCGCCCTCAGCACCACTGAATGTCGGAGGCTGAAGTCTACCAAATCTCTCCAACCTGCGCTGCTCATCGTCTAGCATGATTGGAATCACAAATCATGAGCTGGGGCAACCGGCTGGGCTGGAACTGCCTCCGGGGTCTGAATCCCTTGAATAAACTACTCAGGTGTACGGGCGGCTGGAGTCTGAGTGCCTCCCTCAGCCTGAGAAGTAGCAGTAGTAGAAGAAACAACGACTGCCTGTGCAAGACTAGTGCACATAGTCAAAATCTGAGCCAGAGTCTCCCGAAGTCTTGCAATCACAATAGGCACTGCCGGTGCCTGCACTGGTCCTGCTGGAACATCTACGGCGGGGACCTGATCATGAACAGTAGGTGGATCCACGGGTACTGCCCCGGCTACTGCGCGGGCCATACCCCTCCCTCTGCCATGGCCTCGACCGCGGCCTCAACCTCTCGCTGGTCTAGATGGTGTCTGGTCATCCAGATCGGTAGCGCGAGTCCACACCATCTGTGAGAGAATGAAAACAACCAAAGTTTAGTTTCAGGAATCAACAAACTCGCACGACAAAATTCAAGAATGTGAGTTTTTTCCTAAGGGTTATGTAACCTCTCGAAGATAAGTACAGACGTCTTCGTACCGATCCGCAAGACTCTACTAAACCTGCTCATGACCGGTGAGTCCTATGTAACCTAGGGCTCTCATAGCAACTTGTCACTACCCCAAATCCTAAGCCGCCCGTGATGGCGCCTATCATGATACTAGGCTAGACAATCTACTGCGAAATAGCATAAGGATTTTCCCTTAAATTCAAAACTATTCGATATTCCATAAAATTCTTCCGGTTTAACAGTTAAAAGCAACAAAACAAATAAAATAGTTTATACACTGCCCGAAAACTTGGAGTCAACCTCATGAGCATCTACAAACGTTACAACGTACTACTATTTCTTTACTACAACCAGCTCTAGGAAATGATATCAAATAACAAGATAAGAAGGGAAAGAGAGCATGCTGCGGACGTCAAACAGCTACCTCAAATTTCCGAACAAAGTTCCAAGAGAATGCGAAAATAGCTAGCGCTCAGACCCAACACCTGAATCTGCACACAAGGTGCAGGGAGTAATGTGAGTACGCCAACTCAGTAATAATGAAAGTAAATAATGTCTAAGGCAACGAAACACGTAAAGCAGTCAGAAATACACAGAAAATGAACTCCTTCTTTCAGACAACACAAAAAAGCCTTATAGCATTTTAAAAGTCAATCTCGGTAAAATATATACCATTAAATTCCACTAATTCCATGCTTAATCAGTCAAATACCAACATAGAATCGAGTTTTAGGTCCAAGAAACTTACCTCCACGGAAATCCCTTGAAATCCCTCTTCAATTTTCTCCCAAAAGCCTCAACCCGCATGAAAATATGATGAAAAATGCCTAAAATTCGCGAAGGTAGGTATTTATATGCTCTGCCTAGGGGTTCCATACCTGCGATAACTTACTCGCATCTGCGGTCCCAGGTGCACATCTGCGATTTCCACTTAAGCTCTCATTTTCCGCAGCTGTGGTTTGCCATTCGCACCTAAGGGCTCGTAGGTGCGATCCTTCTTTCGCATCTGCGGAAGCTGCCTGAGCCTCCATTATTCGCTCCTGCGGCACATTCCCCGGCTCCCCGTCCGCAGGTACGGCCACACCAGAAAAATCACACCAGCAGCCTTTCTGCTACATAATCTAGATCCAACCCTTCTGATGACCATTCGAAATCACCCCGAGCCCCTCTGGGCCTCAACCAAATATACCGACACATCATATATAATCACACGAACTTAGTCGAAACCCTGGTATACTCAAAAATATCATCTAAACACCAAATAAGTTAAAATTCAAGCCTAAGGATTCCTGAACTTCCGATATTCGCCAACGATGCCGAAACCAACCAAAACACGTCCGAATGACCTAAAAATTTGCACACACATCCAAAATGACACTACGAACCTGTCCGAACTTTAGGAATTCCATTCAGACCCCGATAGCTAATTTTCCAGTGCCGACCGGAAATTGCCAAAAACTAAATTTTGCCAAATGAAGCCTAATTCTACTCCAAACCTCTAAATGACATTCCGAACACACTCCTTAGTCCCAAATCACCTAATGAAGCTATCCAAACCACAAAACCCCCATTCTGAGATTTTTTACCTAATAGTCAACTTCCGATTGACTTTTCTGACCATAAGGCCAACTTAAGAGACTAAGTGTGTCATTTCACACCACGACCACTCCAAACCGAACCAACCGAGTCAACACGATATAATTAGGCAAGAAACACACGATTAAGAAGAAACAGGGGAAACAGGGCTAAATCTTACGGAATGACCGGCCGGGTCATTACAATTACACAACATAGAGGAACTTACTCTGATACAACATCAACCAACACACTTCAGTTATGATGAAAGAATAAACAAAGGAGCTTTAATTTAGTAGAATGTGGATAACCAATCAAAGAGTTGCATGCAAAAGGAATAAGAGCTGAGGCATAATTTTTTCTGAAATGAAGCAAATCATCTGATGGAATATTATGCTTGAGACCAGCATATTATATACGATTTTAATTCTTAATAAACCATTATGTGATACATTATTAATGATTTTAGTGAAGATAACAATAGCCATGGGAAGCCAAGAAAACAAACAAAAAGCAAAAATTAAAGTAAAATCCAGATCACTAACATGAGCCAACAACTGAAGCGGCTTGCTTGTACTTCTTGTCTTGAATATACCTAGTAGCACAAACATCCATGAGATAGTCTCTATTGTTCCTGGCTCAGCTACAACATACTCGTCAAAATTCAATTTCAAGAAAAAAACGGAGATCTCAAAATCTGAAACCTCTCCTATAATCATAATTTCTCTTTAAGTCCTACCACCTCCACTGTCATACAGTTCCAAAGTACTTTTCATGATATTCGAAGGCCTAAACTAATTCCTCCTATGAATTATAGATGCTTTAGATAGAAAGGAAGTGTATTGGCTGATGGTACCATATGACTCATCCATCTACACAAAAAGTGAATTGGACATCACTTCTTTTGCACGTATCATGAGGCAACCTTGATCTCGAATTCTCTCTACCAAAAAATTTAATTCAGGTAGCAAGCTGAATCAAAATATCTAAGAGAATGCAAGAGTAAGACAACCTTATCACACCTACGTAAGAAGTGACATCCAATTTACAAATTCTTCAAAATGGGAAAGGCGAGTCACATGATGCCATTAGACAACACAGAGTAACTTCCTCCCATGCAACATCAACAACCACACTTCAGTTGTGATGAACGAAGAAACCGAGGAGCTTGATTTTAGTAGAATGTGGATAACCAATCAAAGAGATGCCTTCAAAGGAATAAGAGGTGAAGCATAATTTTTTCTGATATGAAGTAAATCATGTGATGGAATATCATGCTTGAGACCAGCATATCATATACTATTTTAATTCATAATAAAGGAATATGTGATACTTTATTAATGGTTTCGGTAAAGATAGAAATAACCATGTCCTACCAAGAAAAACAACTAAAAACAAAAATTAAAGTAAAATTCTGATCACTAACCTGAGCCAACAATTGTAGCGGCTTGCCAGTATTTCTTGTCTTGAATTACCTAGCAGCACAAACGTCCATGAGCTAGTCTCTATTGTTCCTAGCTCGGCTACAACATAGCCGTCAAAATCCAATTGCAAGAAAAACGCGAGATCTCCAAATTCAAAGCTTCTCTAGTAATCATAGTTTTCACTTTAAGTCTTACCACCTCCACTGTCATACAGTTCCAAAGTACTTTGCATTGTTTTTAAAACCCTAAACTCATTCCCCCCTATGAGTTATAAATGCTTTGGATGGAACGGAAGTGTATTGGCTGATTGTACCATATGACTCATCCATCTCTAAAAAAGTGAATTGGTTGTTACTTCTTCTGCACGTATCGTGAGGTAGCCTTGCTTTTTAATTCTCTTTACCAAAAAAATTAATTCAAGTGGCAAGTTGAATCAAATTATCTAAGAGAATGCAAGAGTAAGGCAACCTTCTCACACCTGCGTAAGAAGTGACATCCAATTTACAATTTTTTTAAAATGGACAAGACAAGTAACATTATGCCATTAGACAACACAGAGGAACATCCTCCCATGCAACATCAACTAACACACTTCTGTTGTGATGAACGAAGAAACCGAAGATCTTGCTTTTAGTAGTATGTGGATAACCAGTCAAAGACATGCCTGCAAAAGGAATAATAGATGAAGCATAATTTTTTCTAGTATGAAGCAAATCAACTGATGAAATGTCATGCTTGAGACCAGCATATGATGTACTATTTTAATTCTTAATAAATCAAAATGTGATACTTTCTTAATAGTTAAAGTAAAGATAGAAATAGCCATAACCAATCAAGTAAACCAACAAAAAGCAAAAATTAAAGTAATGTTCTGAGCCAACAACTGTAGCGTCTTTCCTATACTTCTTGTCTAGAATATACCTAGCAGCCAAACATCCATGATCTAGTCTCTATTGTTCCTAGATCGGCTAAAACATACCCTTCAAAATCCAATTGTAAGAAAAACCAGCGATTTCCAAATCTGAAACCTCTCCAATAATCATAGTTTTCAATCAACACACTTTGATTGTGATGAAATAAGAAATAGAGGAACCTAATTTTAGTAGAATGTGTATAACCAATCAAAGAGATTCTAGCAAAAGGAATAAGAGCCGAATCATAAATTTTTCTGATATGAAGCAAATCATCTGATGGAATATCATGCTTGAGACTAGTATATAATATACTATTCTAATTCTTAATAAATCAATATGAGATACTATCTTAATGGTTTTAGTAAAGATAGCAATAGCCATGGCCAGCCATGTGAACAAACAATATGAAAAAATTAAAGTAAAATTCATATCACTGACCCGAGCCACCAGCTGTTGGCTTGCCTATACTTCTTGTCCTGAACATACCTAGTAGCACAAATGTCCATAATTATCTAAGAGAATGCAAGAGAAAGGTAACCTGATCTCACTTGCGTAAGAAATGACATCCAATTTGCAATTTTCTTAAAATGGACAAGACGAGTCACATGATGCCATTAGACAACATAGAGGAACTTACTCTCATGCAACATCAACCAACACACTTATATTGTGATGAAAGAAGAAATAGAGGAGCTTGATTTTAGTAGAATGTGGATAACCAATCCAAGACATGCCTGCAAAAGGAATAAGAGCCGAGGCATAATTTTTTCTAATATGAAGCAAATCATCTGATGGAATATTATGCTTGAGACCAGCATATGATATACGATTTTAATTCTTAATAAAGCATTATGTGAAACTTTATTAATGTTTTTGTGAAGATATCAATAGCCATGGGCAGCCAAGCAAACCAACAATAAGCAAAAATTCAAGTAAAATTCATATCACTGACCTGAGCCAACAGTTGTAGTGGCTTGCCTATACTTTTTGTCTTGAACATACCTAGTAGCACAAACGTCCATAATTATGGAGGAGAATTCAAGAGCAAGGCAAGCTTATCACACCTGCGTAAAAAGTGACATCCAATTTAATTTTTTTTTTAAAATGGGCAAGGCGAGTCACGTGATGCCATTAGACAACATAGAGGAACGTACTCTCATGCAACATCAACCAACACACTTCTATTGCCTATACTTCTTGTCTTGAATATACCTAGAAGAACAAACTTCCATAATTATCTAAGAGAATTCAAGAGCACGGCAAGCTTATCACACATGCGTAAGAAGTGACATCCAATTTAGAATTTTCTTAAAATGGACACGGCGAGTCAGATGATGCCATTAGACAACGTATAGGAACTTACTCTCATGAAACATCAACCAACACACTTCTATTATGATGAAAGAAGAAATAGAGGAGCTTGCTTTTAGTAGAATGTGGATAACCAATCAAAGAGATGCCTGCAAAAGGAATAAGAACTTAAGCATAGTGTTTTCTGATTTGAGGCAAAACATCTGATGGAATATCATGCTTGAGACCAACATATGATATACGATTTTAATTCTTAATAAAGTATTATATGATACTTTCTTACTGGTTTTTGTAAATATAGCAATATCCATGGCCAACCAAGAAAACCAACAATAAGAAAAAATTAAAGTAAAATTTTGATCACTAACCTTAGCGAGCAGCTGTAGTGACTTGCATGTACTTATTGTCTTACATAAACCTAGCAGCACAAACATCCATGAGCTAGTCTCTATTGTTCCTGGCTCGGCTACAACATACCCATCAAAATCCAATTGCAAGAAAAACGCGAGATCTCCAAATCTGAAACCTCTCCAGTAATCATAGTATTCACGTTAAGTCCTACCACCTCCACTGTCATACAATTCCAAAGTACTTTGCATTCTTTTCGAAGCCCTAAACACATTTCCCCTATAAATTATATATGCTTTGGATGTAACGGAAGTGTATTGGCTGATTGTACCACATGATTCATTCATCTCTAGAAAAAATGAATTGGATGTTACTTCTTCTGCACGTATCATAAGGTAACCTTGCTCTCGAATTCTCTCTAGAAAAAAATTTAATTAAGGTACCAAGCTGAATCAAATTATCTAAGATAATGCAAGAGCAAGGAAACCTTATCATACCTGCATAAGAAGTGACATCCAATTTATAGTTTTTTTTTAAATGGACAAGACGAGTCACATGATGCCATTAAACAACACAGAGGAACTTCCTCTCGTGAAACATCAACTAACACACTTATATTGTGATGTAACAAGAAACCGAGTAGCTTCCTTCTAGTAGAATATGGATAACCAATCAAAGAGATGCCTGCAAAAGAAATAAGAACTTAAGCATACTTTTTCCTGATTTGAGGCAAATCATCTGATGGAATATCATGCTTAAGACCAGCATATGATATACTATTTTAATTCATAATAAAGCAATATGTGATACTTCCTTAATGGTTTCAATAAAGATAGCAATAACCATGGCCAACCAATCAAACCAACAAAAAGTAAAAATTAAAGTAAAGTTCAGATCACTAACCTGAGCCAACAGCTGTAGCGGCTTGCATGTACTTCTTATCATGACTATACCTAGCACCACAAACGTCCATGAGCTAGTCTGTATTATTCCTAGATTTTCTACAACATACCAGTCAAAATCCTATTGCAAGAAAAACCCAAGATCTCTAATTCGAAACTTCTCCAGTAATCATAGTTTTCACTTTAAGTTCTACCACCTCCACTGTCATACAGTTCTAAAGAACTTCACATTATTTTTGAAGCCCTAAACTCATTCCTCCTATGAATTATATATGCTTTGAAGTGTATTGGTTGATGGTACCATATGACTCATCCATCTCTAGAAAAAGTGAATTGGATGTTACTTCTTCTGCACGTATCATAAGGTAGCCTTGCTCTCAAATTCTCTCTACCAAAAAACTTAATTCAAGTGGCAAGTTGAATCAAATTATCTAAGAGAATTCAAGACCAAGGCAACCTTATCCCACATGCGTAAGAAGAGACATCCAATTTATAATTATTTTAAAAATGGACAAGACAAGTCACATGATGCCATTAGACAACACAGAGGAACTTCTTCTCATGCAAAATTAACCAACACACTTCTATTGTGATTAAAGAAGAAACAGAGGAACTTAATTTTAGTAGAATGTGGATAACCAATCAAAGGGATGCCTGCAAAAGGAATAAGAGTTGAACCATAAATTTTTCTGATATGAAGAAAATCATCTGATGAAATATCATGCTTGAGACTAGTATATGATATACTATTCTAATTCTTGATAAATCAATATGTGATACTATCTTAATGGTTTTAGTGAAGATAGCAATAGCCATGGCCAGCCAAGCAAACCAACAATAAGCAAAAATTAAACTAAAATTTATATCACTGACTTGAGCCATCAGCTGTAGTGGCTTGCCAATACTTCTTGTCTTGAATGTACCTAGCAGTAGAAACATCAATAATTATCTAAGAGAATGCAAGATAAAGGTACCTTATTAAACCTGCGTAAGAAGTGACATCCAAATTTCTATTATTTTAAAATGGACAAGACGAGTCACATGATGCCATTAGACAACATAGAGGAACTTACTCTCATGCAACATCAACCAACACACTTCTGTTGTGATGAAAGAAGAAATAGAGGATATTTCTTTTAGTATATTGTGGACAACCAATCAAAGAGATTCCTGCAAAAGGAATAAGAACTTAAGCATATTTTTTTTCTGATTTGAGGCAAATCATCTGATGGAATATCATTGTAACACCTCGTAAATTCGGCTTAGGTATGAATGTGTTAAATGAATAGTAAGGTTATATTTTAGACATGTGAAGTTCTATTGGGATGAGTATGGGTGGAAATAATTATTTTAGAATCAAGACGAAGAGTGAGGTATACAAGATTTGATAAAATCTATGAAATTTACAAAAGGTCAGTATTGCAGGAGGTTTAGTGAAAAACGTGTGAGATAAATTGCAAAACTCAAAACATGAAAGTTGTAGGCCTTTGAAATTATTTTCCAACACTATATTGTGGGTCCCAAAAGGATCTTTGTGAAAAAAGTTATGTGCATTTTACAGAACAATGCGCAATATCCGCGCCCAATGCGCGCCCTGAGCGCGGCCGCGAACATGCGGCAGTGTTCCTGCCATTTTCCGTGGTCAAGTGCATGTTCAAGCCTACAGGTGCACATGGGCGCACTTAGGGAGTCATTTTAAAGCCCTGTTTCGTCCCTCACAGCCTCAAAACATAAAAACTTGCTCTAGAAAGGAGAGCTTTAAAAAACATAACTCCTTAAGGGTCCCTCCACCACCCAAGGTAAGTTCTAATGGTGATTCTAAGTTAATTCTAATTTTCCAACATCTTATTAACATGTGTAAACCCATGATATCATTATATATTCGATTGGGACATCATTGTTGAGAGAAGGAACTCTAGAACTCGAATTCAAGGG
Organism: Nicotiana paniculata; assembly: GCA_005239505.1. Taxonomy (NCBI): domain Eukaryota; kingdom Viridiplantae; phylum Streptophyta; class Magnoliopsida; order Solanales; family Solanaceae; genus Nicotiana; species Nicotiana paniculata. The sequence continues at coordinate 11,823 of MDKI01010593.1, forward strand.
GATTTAACTTCAAAAAGGTAATGTCTTCACCCTCTAATTGGTTCTAGCATTGGTATAATGGTTATAGACCCTAGTTCATGAGATATGAGTTGATGGATTGATAGAAAAACATGAACAGTTATAGGTTTGGTGTGTTGATTGTTGATTATTGGTTAACGGTGTTGTTTACCTTATGGGTTATAAAGAATAATATCGATTATAACCATTTGAGACTTTAGAATTTATCTAGGAGAAAGAGAATGAGTTATTGGGTGTAGAGACACCATTAATAAGGACTATGAATCTTTATTCCCACCAAGTGTTTGATAAAATGCTTAAGTTACCAAAACATGAATATCATAGCTAATATGGAATCCCTTTGACATGTATTGCTAAACATTAAAGTTGAAAGGGTTCTCAAACATTGTATTACGCTCAATAGAAGGAAGTTAAGGTATGTGAGGCTAACTCTCTATGTTTAGGAATGTTAATGATTCTCCCTACACTATGTTTCTTTTACCACATTACTAATTGCCTCAAATATAGTTTAGCCTAGTTCCTTGAGTAGTTGTAGAACTTCTATTCTCTAGCTTCATAACTCGTTCATGACTTTCATTATGAACGTTTTAAGCTCAGTTCGTATTCAACATAGACTTGGGTTTGATGTCCCTGAGTCTCAGTGTAGCTTACTCAGTATTTCATAAATAGTTGAAGTTTGAGTGTTCATAATCAGTTCAAGAATACATGTCTCAGTTTAGTCCTATTCAGTATTCTAGTATTATGTAACTCAGTGTGATTCAGAATTTCAGTATCATGTATTGCAGTATGATTCTCAGTTCCTGATTTTAAATTCCGGAACGTTGAACACCTGTATTTGGTCCTGAGGCCGCAGTTCATATGCCTTATGCATCTTTGGGTCTGAGGCTGCAGTTTATGCTTTATGCATCTTTGGACATGAGGTCGCAGTTATGTATACGTATACTTGGGACCGAGGCCACAGTTTGTGCATATATATATATATATATATATATATTTGTCCTGAGGTTGCAATTTTATATTAAGATAAACAGGTTGTTCATCATTCAGAAGAGAGAGTATTCATATCCTTACTTCCTTTCAGTTCAATTATTAGTTACCATTTCAGTTACAGTTATCATATCAGTTACCAGTTATCAGTTCAGTTATCAGTAGTTATCATTTCAGTTATCAATTATTACTTCTCAGTTATCAACTTAGTTTCAGTTTCAGTAGTTATAATTCTTTCTTTCAGTTGCTTTACATACCAGTGCAATTCAAATGTACTGGCGTCCCATTTGACCGGGGCCTGCATTTCACGATACAGGTAATGATTTACAGGTTGATGATTCAGATCGCTAGGATTCTCGTACCAGCTA
>ML322861.1:0-129696 GCA_005239505.1 Nicotiana paniculata
CCCAGATTATATTTGTAGCGCCCGTTTAGTCTTTCTATAAGACATAGTTGAGCGTGATCAGGCCGCAAGTGCGGGTCCGCAGGTGCGCATGTGGGACTGCAGGTGCGGGTCCATAGGTGCGAGGAAAGGTCCGCAAGTGCGGATTAACTGGGCAGAACAATATAAAAGAGTGGCTAGCGAAATATTGGTTATTCTTCCATTGTTGCATGCCGTTGGAGCTTATTTGAGGGAAAATTGAAGAGAGAATTTGAGCGTCTTTAGTGGAGGTACGTTCCCGGATTATTAAAGTCGTTTCTATGCTATTTTTTTCGGATTAGGCTTGTAATTTGAAGGATTAAAGTAGAAAACAATTTGGAAAAGTGGGAGGAGGATTGGAAAATTCTTTCGGCAATTTGGGTAGGCAATTGTGGTCCAATTGTGGTGTTCTTGGTATGTGTAGAATCGTGGGAGGATGAGGTTTATAGTGATTTAAACTTTATCTAAATTCCGAGACGTGGGCTCGGGGCTCGGGTTTGGCCGAATTTCGAGATTTTTGTATAAATTGATAGTTTTCGATTGGGTTGTGTACCTTTGGTGTATATTGATGATGTTAATCTGGTTTTGGTTAGATTCGGAGCAATCGGGAGCCGATTTTAGGGGCAAGAGCATCGCGGATCAGTATTGTGGACCGGTAGAGGTATGTAATGGTTATAGATCTTGTCCTGAGGGTATGAAACCCCGAACTCCATATTTCTCATTGTTTTTAGAATGGCGCACATGTAGGATGACGAGTATGTGGCGCACACTGTTTTTTTTTTTGGATTAGACTTGGTCCTATCCACGACAACTATTGAGTTGTGTATTTTACTCTAAATCATATGTTAAATTGTGTTCTAAAGACTATTGTTATATTTGGGCTATAAGCCATGTTTGAGGCCTCGTGCCGACTTGTCTAAACCCTTTGGGGGCTTTTACTGCTATTTTCCTCACTATTGATTTATGAATTACACTCAGTCATGTTGTGTTTAACTGTTTTTGAAACTCAGCCGTATTTACACTAGTTTGAAGATATAAAATGATATTTTGGGTCGAGTACCCCGTTTTACTGATATGCCCGAGGGGCTTTTGACAGGTTCTTACTGAGTGACGCCGAGGGCCTGATTTGTGAGGATATGATACGCCACGAGGTGGCTTGATATTAGCGCTTGGGGTGAAGGAGCCCCTCCGGAGTCGAGTGCGAGTGCAGAGTGCCGAGTGTCGAGTGACGAGTGATTGGGAGGCATGAGTGACTGTGACGTATGCCCGAGGTGCTGATTATGAGTGACTGTGAGGTATGCTCGAGGGCTGATTATGAGTGACTATGAGGCATGCTCGAGGGGCTGATTATGATATATGTTTTTTCCCGAGGGGCTACTTATGATTTTACCACTTTCACTCTGAACTTATTAAATATGTTTTGCCCGAGGGGCCTTTTTATGATTTTCAGCATTTTTACACTAAACTTCTTGAAAGTTATGTTGACACTATTGGCAAGTATATTTCCAAATGATTTTTAATGAAATCGGCTTTGAAGCGTGATGATTTAACATATACCATGTAGGAAAGATAGGTCGTGTTTATTGTGAATTGATGAATTAATTTTTATGTGTTTCTTGCTGCGCAGACCTGATGTATTTTCATTACTACTAAGTCGGTTTACTCACACTACTCCATGCACCTTGTGTGCAGATCCAGGTGTTAGGGCAGGGTGAGCTGTGTATCTGTTTCAGATATTTCTCGGAGGTTTGAGGTAGTTGCATGCGTCCGCAGTCTTGCTCCCTCTTCTGCTTACTATTATAGAATTTATTTTCTTTTGAGTTGTATATTTTATGTAGATGCTCATGACCAGTGACTCCGGGATCTCGGGGGTTGTATTTAATATTCGGTATAACTTTAGTTGTTTTAAAAATATTTAAAGGAAACCTTTATGGGTTATCAGTAATGGAAGCTTATTATGATTTGAGTGTAGTTTTGGCTGGCCTAGTTCTATGATAGGCGCCATCACGACTGACTTACATTTGTGGTCGTGACAGGTTTCTTTTTATTAGAAGTTTAATAAGTAAGCTACGGTACTTTTTTTACTATAATTTAAACTATAGTATAATTATTAGATTCTCTTATTTATATAGTATTTTTTTAAATCTAAGAGTAAGTTGGTTAATATATATGTATTGTATGTATGTATATATTTTACTTTAATTTTATTTAGTAAAAGGAGTTAGTAAAAAGAAAAGAAAAAAGAAGAAGAAAAAGCTACAAAACTAACATAAACAAACTAACCAAACACAAAAAAAATTAAAAAATAAAAATAAAAAAAATAAAATGGATAAATCTTGAAAGATACAAAAAATATTATCCTAACTACTTACCATGATCTCCTCACCCCAATCCCTCATTTCCCTAAATACCTAACTTCCCCAACCCCCCACTTTTCACGTCTGACTCCACATTAGCGCACAAACTTAATTCCACAAATTCACTTCAAAATCCATGTTCCTCCACTCCAAATTCTAGGAAAAAATCTATTAATATTCTTCTCTGTAAAGAGACAAGAGGATACTCACATCGTGAGAATTTTTTGGAAAGAGACGAAGGTTCAATTTTGAGGTTCGGGTTCGGATTACGTTTGCTATATTCATCCGTTTTCTTAGAATTGCTGGTCTTCGTTTATATTATTGAAAGCTTCTGCAAAGGTTCATATTGTCTATCTTTGTAATTTTTCAATCTTTTAATTTGTATGTATTTTGTTTGTTTAGTAATATTTAAGGTGATGTTTATCTTATTTAACATTGTTTCTATTGTTAAGTTCTCTCATTTGTTCCTTTTTAATCTTAATTACGAGATTGTTTCATGTCAGATAGCTTGTTTGGAGTTTTTATTTTATTATTGAAAATATTAAAGTTTCATTTCTTTTTTAATGTTTTGTTCGGTTTTCTATGTTAGCAAATTTTGTTGCTTTATGGTCATATTTTTGCTTTTCTGTTAACTTAGTGCTTAAAAATGCAAGTTCTTAATTTTGAATTTTAATCCTAAAATAAAAATGAAGAATTTTAAATGTGTTGCTGTGGAAATCCCTTTTCAAAACTTCACTTCAATTGGAAAAACTGTTCTAATTCAACCTCGTAATAGGGTTGAAGAAAAAAAAGAGGTGTGACAACGAGTGTCTGTGCGTATGCTAGAATTCATGATTAGGTTCAGGTAGACATATAATCACATCATGTTTTAATTATAATAATTGAGTTATTCTTGTTAAGTTGTTTAATATACGTTTTTCCTGAGACTAAACTTGAGTAAAGTATCGGGCTTACGATTCATGATATATGGAGAGATATTTGATTGGCAATAGAGATTTCACTTCCTATTTCAAATTTCTCCCGTGTTGTATGTATTTGTCCGAAAGTTTTCTTGAATTTCACAACTCACATGTATATTTTATGAGTGGGGCCAATGACCCGTCAAGTGTTCACTATTCCTATGGGATCGAGTCATTTTCCTTGTCAGTATTATGAGAAGCATCCATGGTTCGTGCCAGTTGACCCTCGACAGTGTACATAATTATGGAATCGGGCTTAATGCCTCGGTGGTACTATTTTGGGATTGGGTCGTATGCCACAGTAGAAATTGATGCATTAACTCTTATGAGATCGGGTCGCTCGCCTCGGCAAAATCATGAGAAATAAATGATTAGGAGTCTGCGTACTCATGGGTTTTCCTGACTTGAGATGTGACCGTTGATTTGGTGTTGACCATTATGTATTCCATTTGAGGAGGTATATGGTATTTGAGGACTTTGTTTTTATTGTTCTGTCATAGACCATATTATTTGACTATGTCTGTTCTTATTGTTTACTTACCATATTTCATACTTGTCTACGTAATTATATTTGATTTATTGGACCACTAGTAAGTATCAATGTCAACCCCTCTCACTACTCCTTCGGGGTTAGGCTAGATACTTACTGGGTACGCATACGTACTCAAGCTACAGTTCTGCACTTATTGTGCAGGTACATTTCTGATGTTCATTTGGGCACAAAGGCACAGTAACTGAGGGGACTTTAAGGTGAGCTGCATCTCATGATACGATATGCGGCCCATAGAGTCTCTATCATGTTCATTTATGTTATTGTGTCTATTATACATTCTAGATAGATATTGTATTTTTATTGTACTTCCTAGTGGATACTCATGTACTTGTGACACCGAATTTTGGAATACTCTAGTAGATGTTAATGGTTTTTCATTACTATTGTCACATTTTATTTTATATCTTACTAAAATTGAATGTATCCATGATTTTAAATGCATTAAATTCTTTATTTATTAAAACTTATGATTTCAAAAGTAACAAAATGAATAGTTACTTAGATGGTTAACTGTTGGTTTTCCTAACGGCCTCGTTAAGTTCCATCACGACCTATAGTGGGTTTTGGGTCGTGATAGCCAATATTTGGCGTTGGGACGACGAGATACTTGAATTTGACTCGATTGTTAGTTGGGTTGTGTACCATTCCACAGCCATTGGAGAATTAAGTCTCCTCACGTTGGGAGTGTCTCTGCACGATGGGAGTAGTTGACTTGTATTGTAGAATGTATCTCCTCTTGATGGGAGTAGTTGCATTGAAATGTAAAGTATGTCCGTTTGATGGGAGCAATTGCATTGTAAAATATCTCCGCTTGATGGGAGCAGTTGCATTGAAATGTAAAGGATCTCCGCATGGTGGGAGTTTCTGACTCGAATATGTAATCATGTATGTAAGCTGCATAAGAAAAATGTAAAAACGTTTGAGATGAAAATAATAAAACAAGGAGGATGCCAAAGAGATACTTTTGACTGCGAAACTAAATTGCGGGAGTCGATCGGCATAATGTTGGTGACAAGGTTTGCAACTATATATTGATACTCTCTGATATGGCGGAGCGATGGTGTGGAACGCTCCCGTTGGCATGACGAATAGTCTGCTATATACAAGTCTTCGATTGAAAAAGTCGGCGACTCAATTTATACAGGGCGCTCCGATTGATTGAGCTAACGGTTTTCTACATGGCTCCGTTTGGTGGGTCGAGCGACTCGCTATATACAACATGATTCTCTTGGTTAAGTAGATGGTTTGCTATTTACGACATGCTTCGCTTGCATCGGTGACTCGATTCTGAAATACCTTCAAAGGATTTAAGGGTTAGTTTTTAATTACATGAGCAAAAATTTGAATAATGAGAGAGTGATGATAGTTAGGAGAGAGTGGTGAATCTGTCATTGCCCCGGTGTGTTGCAGCATTTCCTAGTATCCTGTTTCTCCATTATTTAAAGAAAATTCTTAGCAGGGGGTGTTGGTTTGTAACGACCGTAGTCCTGGCTTTGCCCCGTGCTTGGTGAGGTTATGCCATGAAGCTCGGTAGGTGGAACGGATTATGACATTTTTATAAAACATTTTGGAAATATTTTATCTTATGGAAATGACGTTGTTCCGGATTATGACACGTTTAGGAAGCCCCTCAGGCGCGAATGTTGTATCTGGAAGAATGTCTCATTAATGTTTATCCTCTAAGATGCTTCTGATCATGCGGCTTCTTTCCATTGCAACTGTCAATGCGTCCTAATCTAAACTAATGCTTTACAAATATTTTCCTACAGTTATGATCGAACCTTTCAAGTTGCCTACGTATACGAAACGAAATCAAGTCTGAACGTAGTTCGTGGGTAATGGAGAAAATATGATAATGACTGAGCCTGACTCAGGAAGCCTACGTATCCAAATGGAATCAAGTCAAAATGTTGTTCGATTACAATAGATGCAATATAATAAGATTGACAATGAAGTGGCCGACTCTGACTCGGACTTCCTAGATATCCAAATGGATTTAGGCCAGAACGTAGTTCAATTATAAAAGATATCTGAATCTGATAAGGATTGCCTACGTAATCCTTCCAAAGGAAATCAAGTCATGGTGTAGTTCCGAGTACATACAAAATAGTATTTGGATTTCATATTACAAAAGAAGATAGGGAGGGTATTTGAATTTCCTAAGTATTCCTTTGGCTTCTTCCTCATGAGGGAATATTTTCTTCCAAACCATCTGCCCCGATATAAATTGGCAAGGTTCCACCCATTTGCTGAATGCACTGGCCATCCTATTTTTATACAGCTGACCATGACATACCGTGTTCATTCTCTTCTCATCAATGAGCATGAGTTACTCCTGCCCGACCTGTACCCATTCTATATCGTCTAACTTGGCATCTTGAATGACCCTTGAAGATGGTATCTCGACCTTTGCGGGTATCACAGCCTCATATACCAACATGTATGGTGTTGCCCCAATGGATGTCCTCTTGGTGGTCTGATAACCTAGTAAGGCAAAGGATAATTTCTCATGCTATTGCCTATGGTTGTCCACTATCTATCCTAGAATCCTCTTGATGTTTTTGTTGGTTGCTTTAATTGCTCCATTCTTGTGGTCTATAAGTTATAGAGATACAGTGGACAGTTCTGAACTTCTCACAAATTTCCCTCATGAGATCACTGTTGAGGTTAGCTGCATTGTTAGTGATGATTGACTCGGGGATCCAAAACTGACCGACTATGTTTTTACAGACAAAAATTTGCCACTACTTTCTTTTTAACGGCCATGTATGTAAAAGACTCGACCCATTTGGTGAAATATTCAATTGCTACCAAGATAAAATGGTGTCCATTTGATGCAGCAGGCTTTATAGGTCTGATTATCGTCCATGCCCCAAGCGACAAAAGGATAAGGCAAACTCATTACATTCAGCTCATTTGGTGGAACCCAGATGAAATCCCCGTCTGACAGTCCTGTCACTTTTGCTTATAGCGGATACAATCTATTTCCACGGTCATCCAAAAGTATCTGAGTCATAAAATCTTCTTGGCTAAGGTTAAGCCGTTCATGTGGGGTCTGCACGTCCCTGCATGTATTTCTTCTTAGCAGTCTGGTTGCAGTCCGGAGATGTAGTAAAGAGGGGTCGATATTGACACTTACTAGTGGTTCAATAAATCAAGCACGATGAAAAGCAAACAAGTATGCGGCATGGTAAAAAACAATGTAAACAAATAGAGATACGTGGTATGATCCTCCTCTGAACAGTAAACACAAGCTCTCAATTATCGATTATCTCCTCAACCGGCGTGTGTGTGTGTGTGTGTATAAAATAGTCCTCACTAAATAGTTCGTCAAAATTTAAATAAGGTAAACGCACAGATACACTGGCTACTTATCAAATATTACGCACAATTCTTCTGAGGCGAACGACCCGATCCTATAAGAGTGTTTCATGAAGTTGCTAAGGTGAACGACCCAGTCCCATAGGAGTATTTTATATAAATGCCTAGGCGAACGGGCCAACCCCATAAGAATGTGATACATGATACTCCCGAGGCGAACAACCCAATCCCGTAATAATGTTTCATGAAGTTGCCGAGGCAAATGGCCCGATCCCTTGAGAATGTGGTACAATATCATGCCGAGGCGAATGGCCCGAACCCATAAGAGTGTGGTACATAATCTTTCCGAGGAGAACGACCTGATCCTATTAGAATAAGAAGCTTTAATAGGTCTTTGACCCCACTCACGAATACATTTGAATTATGAAATTTAAGATGCTTTTCGATGAAAACACTTAACGCGGGAGAAATTCGTAGGGGAAGCAAAATCATTTCGTGCCTAATCAAGTAGCTCGTTAAATCTCTACAATAGTGAGTCCATCACTCTACGTAAGCCTAGTCTCAGGTCCTAACGCGAAATAAAGGAATTAAACAGGCAAGGATGACTCAACTAGTACAATTAAGGCATGGCGTGAACCTAACTCTACCCGGACATAACTAGGATCCTAGCATACGCACTGACACATGTCACATCATACGTGCACAACTCCAACAACATGTAGCATATAACAAGAACAACTTCTAGGGGTGAATTCCCCCTCATAAGGTTAGACAGGAGAATTTCCTCGCTCCAAAGTTCCATAACCGGCTCCAATGCCTCTTTATCTTCTCGACTCAAAGCTAAACGATTCGAAACTAGTAAAATATTATATAATCAAATCAATATATATTCAAAAGTTCATAATTTATCTATTAGAGTAATTACCCAACCCAAATTAGAAGATTCTTAAAATTAGCCCCCAGGCCCATGTATCCGGATTTCGAAATTTTTTGAAGATAAACATTACTCAAAACGACACGAACTCAAATATATAATTTATTCTAAAATTATGGTCAAAATCCTAAATTATAACTTCTAGGTTTTTCTCTTGAAGTCCCACAATTTTCATGAATTTTTCATGTTTAATCCATATATAACTTACGTATTTAACTTATAATAAGTGGGAATCACTTACCTCATGTTTCTTCATGAATAACTCCTCAAAATAGCTCTCCAAATTTGGCCATCCAAGTGAGAAATGAGAGAAATAAGAGCTAAGTATCGATTTAAAAACACCCTCTACCTAGCGATAATTCGCATCTGCGGCCAGAGAGTCGCTCTTATTAATCCGCACTTGCGGAAAAATCCATCGCAGGTGCGGTACCCTCTAGGCCCAGGAAAATCCGCTTCTACGGACAAATTTCGCTCCTGTGGAGCATTGTCAGCTCATGCCAGCCCGCTTCTGCAACACACGACCGCACATGTGGCTTAGCAGCAAAGGCCTAGATTTTGTATTATCGGTGCCTCCTCCGCTTCTGCTAATGCGCACTTGCACGCGAAACACTCACCTGCGACCCTCCCCCTGGCTAGCCCTCTTCGCTTCTTCAATGACTCCTTTTGCACCAACGTGTCCACACATGCGACCAATCCCAATGCAGGTGCGGCGACACCAGACTTGAGCAGCAACAACATGTCCTCAAATCCAAGTTTCAATATGTTTCAAACCCGAGGCCCCTGGGACCCCATCCAAACATACCAACAAATCCCAAAAAATCATATGGACTTAGTCAAAGACTCGATTCACGTCAAACAACATCTAAATTATGACTCGACGATCGAAACCTTTCTTTAAACTTTTAAACATTTGAACTTCGTCGAACGCGTCTGAATTACAGTTAAACATCCCGGAATGATGCCAAATTTGCGTGCAAGTCACAATTCACAATTCGAACTGATTCTAAGGCTTGGAACCCCAAACGGATATCTATAACACCAAAATTCACTTAAAATCAAACATATGAAATTCTTAAACTTTCAAAAATGCCAACCCTCCATAATAAGCGTCGAAATGCTCCCAGACCACCCGATACTCAATCTGAACATATGCCCAAGTCTGAAATCATCATACCAACCTAATGCAACCTTCAAATCCTGATTCCAAGGTCGTTTACTCAAAATTGAAAACTTGGTCAACTTTTATAACTTAAAACTTCTAAATAGAGAATTTTCATTTCAAAACAACTCTGAACTTCCCGAAATTCAATTCCGATCACACGTACAAGTCATGATACATGAAGTGAAGGTATCAAGGCCAAAACAACCGAACGACGCGCTAGAGCTTAAAATGACCGTTCAGGTAATTACATTCGCCCCTACTTAAACATACATTCGTCCTCGAACATGCTAAGAATTGCTTTGGAGTTTCCCCAACATCATTGTTCAACACCTTGTGCACCTACCCATGCCCCCACAACTCAGGTGAGTACATACGCTCGAGACAGACTGAAGATCCTCCCTTTTTATTTTAGTCAACAAGCCTTACGACCAAATTCCAACCTCTAATTTCTCTACAAGACCTGATTCTAATATAAGAACACCGTATAAATCTCCACACACCGAACCCACACCTGATCATTCACCCACATTGACATCACACAATGCACCGCATAACTAATTTGCACGTGGTAACCTCTTCTTAGCACAACAACTGTAAATTCACTGACCTGATACTCGTAGTACACCCCACAACCCATCTAAACCCTGTATCAACCCTCACAATACTGCAATGATGAAAGAGATGCGCAAGGACTCATAACCACCCGTCAAATCGATAACTCGTTGAGTTTCTCCGCTTGACAAGAATTGTTACCTCAGTCTGAACTGAATAGTGAAACTTTCTATTTAATATACCTTGTATAAATCTGATCGCACCGATTTCAATTCCAATAATATCGTCTCACCCAATACAAGCTTCTCATGCAATAAGCCACCTTAAACATTGACAAAGATCTCATATGACGCTATCAATGCGCCAACAAGCTACAAATTGAATATAACACATAAGGAAGAACAAACTTTGGAAAAAGAACTACCCAGCCCGCATAACGAATAAAACGGCCGAACATGTGCTATGAAACATCTCATAGAATGAGAAACAAAATACACAAAAATAGGTATAAGTAATCGTACTCAACATCTCATTATTGCGACATGCAACCCGATCCAAAAAAAATACCCGTAGAGACGTGCCACCCGATCCACACATAATAATAAATAAGGAAATACCCATCAAGCCATAATTCTTATACAACAAAATACCTGAATATCGACCACAAACGCGCTAAGTACAAAAATATAACCCTGGGGAGACGGATAGTGCCATGCGCCACAAAAATCGAGCTCGACAAAGGTGCAATAATGAAAACCTACACAGAACCACAACACACGTACGAATAATCATGTCGTCTCACAACCTACATGGCATACTAGAGTATTACAGAAAATAGCTGACGACGGGAATAACATCCAACACCGGACAAATGTGCTCTGTTGAATGAACACATCTGACCTGATGTAGAGCATACAATTCACATTAGTCCTAATAGCAGATCTCAAACTGATACTGAGCCAATAACCTTTTAGGATCCACAATGACCCTATTCATGACACATAAGAGCAGCTGTCAAATTCGGAACAAACTCCCACAGTCCACAACCAAAGGAATAGAGCAACTCTCAGTCATAACCTCTCCTATTAGCGACAGTACCAAAATCTCCATACCTATTTTATATCTCTAACAATCGAATGACTAACACCTCACACTTATACGATCTTCCCTTGGGATATACTTCCACAACCTTCTGCACAAGGTAGAAATCTTAACATCAGTGGCCATCGACCATGCTATTTCCATAGTACTAGCCAAGCATCCACATTTCAATACCCAACACTCCTACGAAAAAATAGACCATCCTCAGGCTGCCCGAAAATAGTGCCAGCATACTCTGAAAAACTGAAAACTCTCCCCAACTATTCCGAGCTCATGACGTTTTTGTCGAAGCAGGATCGCAAACTCGATCCTCAAATTCCAATTCCATACCACTCACTGCACCTATCCTGCTACTACGCGAGAGTACATGAATTTCATCATAACTTCTAAACCACCAATAAAAATAAACATTTCATCGGCTAGAACCTTTCACTTGACTCATTTTTGAAGAAGAATCATGACACACAACCAACATCCAATAGCCGCAGAAGATATAGATCTCAAGGCTTGTTCTAAATCGTCATAACTCTTCCGGGACCCATTTACAGATAATCAAAACCATCAGAATCAAATACCTCCAAATCAATTAAGTTACGAAGGTTGTCAAGCCCGACACACGTATTTCCTAACACACTGAAGGAACTGATAATTTCTACAACCAGGCTGGTTCAAGCCATTACTAACTGACTGAACTTCTCCCAATATACTCTCGACTTTCCTTTGAAATATTAGTTCGATTCAAACATGGATCACAAAAAACACTCATCTCGAGTGACCCACATGAAAATACCACATCTTCTCAATACCCATAAGCCATTTCATACCCTCATCATACAGTATATAGCAACTTTAACTAATATACCTGTGCTGATTAGATCTTCTACAAATCTGAGGTTGTTTCTCCCATTTTTCTGACACTCCACCGCAGGCCTGTTGATAACATAGAAATGCTCCAATTACACTTAACACTCTACTACAAAACCCAATCCTATGCTACATAAATAACCTAAAAATCCTTAAGCACCACACCTAAAATCTCGTATCTACTAGAACCATTGTTGAGAGTCACTTACTCTAGTCCAGTCCCGATTATTTAACAAACCCACTAGTGCTTTGTTAGCATATAAGCACTCCAATAATGAAATCGGATGAATACATTCCCTTGTACATTACATCCATCAAATCCCCTGCTCAAACTACCCTGAAACTACAAAGGAACATCATCATAGACGGTGGGCTCCTCCCCCACTTAGCTTTAAGCCACAATTACATAATTACATAAGTTACAATGACTCCTCCTCCTCAGTTACAGTGATCTTGCACCATTGCTCAACCAAATTCTCGTAAGTTCTTGTTGCACTAATAATAATACATCCCAAATTATCACCCACAATCGCACACTCGACCTCCTGACTGTCATACCATCTTCTTCAAGCGATCCCCAACTCACATTGTAGCACATACTTCATGTTGTATAGAAAATAAAGTTCTTCGGAGAGACTTTACTAGAAAACATGCAAATTCTAACACCTCACAGGAGATAGCCCACCTATGTAACCCCATATCGACATCTTCCAAAGACATTTCCCATATAGCCTACCTGTGTAACCCCATATCGACATCTTCCAACGATGTTTACCTAGTTCGATTACAACCACTATGAAATCAGTTAATCCTCTTGATTCCACACTCACCCATCACTTGCAAAGTGCCCGTTCGTTCCCATCAACACCAAATGAAGGTCTAACTATACATCCAAAACTCGAAATCATATTAGATCCCAAGCAGGCTCTCTTCCGTCGTATTCAAACTTCCCTAGTACAATAGGCACCGTCCCAAATGAGATTTATAAACATAGTCATTGCCCACCTTGATCCCCAAATCGCTATAAACTTTCTCAAAGCATGTGGCTATCCTACCACAGTATCCATACGCTACTTTGCCACTCCTACTTTGGTTAAACCATCCCCTTAAGAAACTTCTTGGTATTTGTTTTTCGTACTTGACCTGATAGCAATTCAATCTCCATGAGACACTTTACATCATTTCGTTCCTCATCATTTTCTACCCAAATACTTTCTCAAATCAAAATCCATCTCTGTAGTATCTAAACTTACGAATTGCAACCAACTCTAAGCCTCCATAAAGATCATCTTTCTTGAGCCATCAACAGTAGAACACTGATTCGACCCTAAAGCCGCCTTACACTGCCAACTCTAATAATTATTGCATTAAAGGACTTAGATTTATACATATAGGATAAGCAACGAGAGTAACCTGGAGTTTGGTAGCAGACCTCAGTAACGATAAACCGAAGAAAGAGTTATGGTAAAGCATGGCTTAATTAGATGTTGTAAATCCATGGATCCCCAGAGGGACAGCTTGTCATAATTTTGTATATGTTCACAAAGTGAGGCCTAGATATTGGCTAAAAGCTGTAGGAAAAAGGAGAGAAGAGTCGCTGAGGCGCACATACAAGGACGAAGTCATACAGACTGCATGATAGAAGGTAGCAACAGTTACGAGATTGGAAGAATTCCATCCACAAGTCGTGGTGTGAGAAATAGGCCTAAAGGGGGAAAAGCCCTAGGCTTTGGATTTATTCACAGAACAGTTGCCTAGATGGCAAGGAAAGTACTGAAGTGTTCGAAAGAGCTTTAGGTTTTGAGAATGGTAAGTGCGTCAGTCAACATTCGAGGACGAATGTCCCAAAAGAGGGGAATGATGTTATGCCACATGTTTTCCTACGTGAGAGTGCGCCGTAACTCAATTGATGTGAGCTCGGAAACGAAGTTCTCTTTGAAAGTATATAAAGTGATCTAATGATATTACATCTGTATTTGCATTCAACATACAAAAGACTAGGTTGTGGATGATTGCACTAAACGCGAGAAAGGATATTTTGGACAAATAAAAACGAGTTGCTTGCCGACCTAACGTGCCTGCTCCACTAACTTACTTTCCGTCCTACTTGCTTGAGCTACTCGACACATGTCTAAATTATTTAATAAAGATGAGACACATGTTTCAAAATTGAAAAAGAACCAACATGAATCACCTACTTGATTAAGTAGGTGACAAGTAGGTGCATCACCTACTTAGAGTTTGTGGACAAAACTAAAAGGGAAAGGAAAACATAGAGATGGGAAGCCCAACCCATCTTCCAAAGCCCATTAGTAGGGCCATGTATACATGGATATTTCACTAAGAAAACATTTTATAATCCATATCTCTCTATTAAAAGTGAAGGAGCTCCAAAATATCATCCCAAGACCTCTCTCAACATTATCGTAGGGTTCAAGACCAAATCCACAAGCTGATAAGGTGATTTCTCTCATGGAAGATCAAGATCACCTAGTTATCTCTCTACTTTGTTGTTTGGGGTAAAGAGCTTGTTTCAGCTTGAAGTAAAACTTAGTTGGAAAACTATTCTTGCTGCTAAGGTAAGTTTTAACTCTCCTATATATAGTTGAGATCATCTACGTATATCTAATTAATTTGTTAAAGGAAACTTGTGAAGTAGGTTGAACTTCATGTTGAAGTGTTTCAGTTGTTGAACTAGTTTGGAGTTGAATTCTTGATATTTTATGGTTGATGTGTTTGAAAGAGGAGAAGGCTTGGAAACTGCAAGTTAGAACTTGGCTATTGGATGAGATGGTATGGACTGTTTTGCTGATGTTCTGGACATGTTGGTCTTATTGTTTGATTTTAGGAAAATAAAAAGAATAAGGGGAGGTGTTGTCCAAAATTTCATAGACGAGTTAGTCACACATTTTTGTTGAGTTCTAGCTTCCATAATCTTAACAATGGTCATTGTTGTTTGTGGTAGATTGAAGTACTAGTGGGCTAAACTGATGTCGTGTGGTTAGGTAAACGGAAAAGGTATGTTAAGGCTATCCCTTCTTTCCTTGTTTAATGATCCATATGATACAAACGAAACAAGCAAAAGCACAACTTTTGTAAATGCCTCCATTTATAGAAGCATTAAGGATTCCTATGTTCTTGATTCCCCCTATGTCCTACTATCATATCGTATGTTCATGTGTCTAATGACATTCCGAGAGATCTTATTGACTTACTTTATTATGCATTGCATTCATTTATACACGTACATCGACCCATGACCAGATGGCGTTACATATATTTATATTATATGTATGTGGGGTATGGGAAAAGGTTATGGCGTTATATATGCACCACCACCTGATCAGTTGGTATACATTGATGATTTCACCCATAGAGGTTGTGATGATATGATGGGATACCCTCGAAGGCTTAGTGATGTTATGTACGCATATACCTACGCATGATATGACATTTATACGCATATGCATGGTATTATAAATTTTTTCATGATTCACAGAGTTATTCAGACTTACATGTTGAGTCCTTTACTCCATGTTTCTTTTATGTATTTTATATACTGATTTTCATGCCTTACATACTCGGTACCTTATTTTTATTGACGTCCCTTTTTCTTAAGGACACTGAATTTCATGCCCGAAGGTTCCGATAGACAGGTTGACAGTCATCCTAGTAGGCTATCAGCTCTGCGGAAGGTGTTGGTGCACTCCACTTGTTCCGAAGTTGCCTATTTGATTTGTATGCTTTGGACATGTATTGATTGGTACATCGGGGCCCTGTCCCGGCCTTATGACATTTATGTACTCTTAGAGTCTTGTATACGAATGCCATGTATATGGATACTTGTATGGCCTTGCCGGCCTATGTTTTGAGTGTACAACTGATCATGTCGACCTTATAAGAATGTACGTCACATGTATAAGTTTTTATATTATGTTGGGTCGTCCTATGTCTAGTATTTCCTTATGTTTTATTCTGGTTATCTCATGGCGGTCCTTCTAGAGCATTTACCAATGACGGTGTAATAAGAAAGATATGTTACATTAGTACTCGGTCGAGTAAGGCACCGGGTGCCCGTCATGGCCCTCCGATTTGGGTCATGAGAAAAGTGGTATCAGGCAATTCAAATGAGATCAAGACACTGAGGAGCCTTAATGCGTTCCAACAAAGACGACTACACCACATCACAAATGAGAATTCCACCACGTTCAAAAATATCAAGTCTCGCTACTCCGTCAACCAAGGTCTAACCACCCATAGTCCAATTGCTTTTCCTCTTCTAGAATTAAATGTCGAACCTCTAAAGCATGAACCAAGAAATTCTCCTTCCGAGTCTTTCACTGGATCATCACGTAAATAAGCACCCTACCATTACACCAACACCACGCGATAATAACGCATGAACATCATAATATTTTGTGCATAGCCTCAAAATCATAAGCAATACTAACATTGGACTGAAATGTCTGAACAACTTCTACAAGGCGAGGATAATAGCCCACTCGAATATGTAAGGAGAAATATACTGCACCATACTTGCAGTACCACTACAACTCTTCGATGCCCAAATGATAAAAAGTGCTCAACATCGTATAAGAATGAGTAGGAAGGAATTGAAGGCATAAGATCCCATGCAATCAAATCGCACGATGAGGGATCAAGAAAGGAATTGCTCCTAACAGCCATGTAGCATCTCGAAGATAAGTACAAACTTCTCTGAACCGATCCACAAGACTCTACTAGACTTGCTTATGACTTGCGAGACCCAAGTGAACCTAGAGCTCTGATACCAATTTGTCAAAACCCAAAATCCACTATAGGTCGTGATGGCACCCAACGTCGCCGTTAGGCAAGCCAACACTTATTATTGTTAAAATCATGAATCTTATTTAGATAGAGAGATCAGTGCATTAAAATAAATTGCAGTTGTTGATACCTAATTTTTTCCTCATATTTCTGAAAAAATACATATATACCTTCGAAATAGTGCATGAGCATCATCAAGTACTTTTTCATAATTTCATAATTTTAAGGGCTTTTAATCAATTTATTCTTGCATAAATAATTACTTATTGCATCTCAAATAATTTTATGATGATTTATCATTTAATTTTCACCATATATATCTGTATTAAGCTTACATATTTTATATAAACTTATTATAATTATATTTGCATCCTGATGCTAAAATTCCATATTTTGCAATAATAACCCATATGTATACCTAATTACATTATTTATACAAGAAAATGACTTTTTTAATTTTATAATGTTAAGTAATTATTTTAAATTATTTTCATGTATAAAGAGCATTTTGTTGTTTATTAATTATTTGGTATAAATTATTTTACTAATTTAATTAGGTATTTAAAGTATAGCCCTTTTCTTAATTAATTTTCGGACCTAATCCAATTACACTAACCCAATTATCAGCCCAATACCCTAATACCCAATACCCAAATACCCATTAACCCAGGCATGTACCTAACAAAATTAACCCGCCCGGCCTAAGTTTTAATCCCAACCTTCCCATTCTTTTTAAACTAACCTACCCCTAACCCTAGTTCATTTTCCACCAAACTGCCGTCACTAAACACTCCTCCTCTCATCTCCTTCCCCCTTCCCTTCTCAAACCCTAGTGTCGTTACCCAACTCCTTCTGATTCTGACCCCAGAAATGGAATCGACCTACGATTCCGTACCTTATTTGGTCTTCTCTCTTTATTGGCTGCCCGTTCTGTGGTGTTACACAATGGCTTGCCTAAAATGGCAAGCGATCTTGAAGGATTCTAACCAAATCTGGTTCAAAATCTCTAACCTGTTGATTATTTCCGTCTGTGTTAATTCTAACCTTGGTGAGTACGAATATTCCCATATATATTTCCATATATCTTGTGGATTCTTACTTGACCCTAAGATTAGGGTTTCCAGAGCTTTCTGACTCAAACCAAAATAGTTTTAAACTTTATTTTTAATGTTATTCGATATAAATCTTTTTTTTTTTTTTTTAAATCTTTTAGTTAACCGATTTAGGGTTTCAAATCTTCTTTAATCAAACCATATCTGGTTAGATTATGTGAATAACCCATGCCTATGTTCATTTTACTAAAATATTTGATTCTTTACTTCTGTTGTTATCGATTTTATGGCTTATCTAAAATTAGGGTTTCAAACCATTTATTTTAGGGCCAGATCTGTTTGATTATGTGTTCTGTGAATATGTTCCCGTCTACATTCATCCTATAAAGCATGTGACCCTTGTTTTCTCCGCTGATTTTATGGCTTACCCAAAAATTAGGGTTTTGAAATCTTTTACTGAGATTTTAATCGTTCCTTTCTCGTATGGTACAAACATTTTCCTTATTCTGTTCGGTTGCCCTGTTCTCATTATTTCCTTTACCTTATTTTAACCTTGAATCTGACAGTTGATTGATTCTATATGATACTTAACTTATTCTAAGCAGTACTTGCCTGATTACTCGTTAATTGACTAAACCCTGACTTTAATTGATTCTGGGAATTATTTTCATTCTTTATCTATGTATGCTTGATTTATTCCCTTATTATTCTGCCTAATTAAATACTATTTAAACTATCCCCCTCTTCCCTTTAGACGAGACTCGAACTCTTATACTCTCACTGGAAAAACTTAGCTTTTTCACTCTTATTTTGTGCTTATTGATTCTGGTCTAAGCTGGCTGAAAGAGAAGGCCAAGTGATTCTGGAACTTAACTGATGTGGCATATTTAGATGATTTCTTTCTTAACTGGTATGCCCTAATCCCTTGCAATTTCATTCTCCATGCTTTTATAATATATGTTTCTCGACTAGCATGTTTTAATTCCAAATATGATTCTACCATGTTATATGATTCTATGATCACATCTAGTCCTATAAGTGACACTGTTAACTTAGGATTAATTCATTTTTTAATAATATGAATCCTCTTATAAGTTAGCTTGATGTTTAAACTTGTCCAGACACCCTTATCGTTAATCCTGCATCTATTCAGAACTTTGCCTATTACCAGCATGAAACTAGTTAACTTGTCCTAACTTTGCAAATCTGTATAGTTATTGAATTCATGTGTCATGACAACCAGCTTGCTTTAAAAGTTCTCCCATGATTGCTTTTGTGATTAAAATGGTTGTCCTAAGTATCGGCATGCTCATTTAGTATAGTTAGGTTTCTTTTCTGGGTTAACCTATTAAAAACTATGTACTTTGTAAACTTCGCAGTTCTGCCTGCAATTCTGTGTCCTAAACCTTATATCTTTATGAAATTTAACTTCTTTGAAATTTGCTCCCTACTTCCTTTTATACACTCATTTTTAAAACCTCCACTCTTAGTCCCTTAGGTTCTCAATAACCTCGGTGTGAGCACTGCTCAGGGTCCCCATGAGACTCCTCTGAACTCTGACACACGGGGAATTGGTTTTTTCCAATATCTTATGAGCTATTTTCTCATTGTGTGGTTCTGGTGTTAGCATTGCCGGGGGTCCCTGAGGCCCTTGGTAACTTTGACACACTGGAAACCTAGTTCTAATGTGCTATAGATGAATCACTATGCTATTGTTATGGTTGGAAGACCTGGTTCCAAGGTTTATCAAGGCCTAATGAAGGCTCCCTATAGTGTTCCATTACTATTATGTAATTCATTTTCTATTCTAGTCAGTAATAACTTTGTAATAAACAAATTTGGGGATATTTAGTAAAGTTCGGGGGGGGGTCTTGTTTCCTTTTGTTAAATAGGGTACAAATCCTGCCTATAGGATTTAGTTATACTGTTAACTCTACTCATTTTTAAAAAAAACTGTATGAGTTCTACATTATGCTTACAAATCCTTCCTATAGGACTTTCGTTATGGTACTAATTCTGAGTTCTATATTTGCATACTATAAATCCTGCCTATAGGGTTGAAATTAAATTTCATATGAGAAATCCTGTTCATAAAAGCAACAAATGTGCATTAGTAATCATGCCTATGGGACCTTGATGTTTGATTTAATCGTTTTTCATGGCAATCTGAATAATTTATGCCCATACATGGTTTAATGTATATCATGCCTATAGGATAAAAAAAACCAGTCTCACACCTAGAGATCATGCCCATAGGATTTAAATCAATTTAGTAATAGATACCATGCCTATAGGACCAAAACAAGTTTCAAACCTAGAAATCATGGCTATAGGACTTAAGTCAGTACAGTAATTAGAAAGCATGCCTATAGGATTAAAAAGGGAAATAAAACATGTCTCTATAAGTTAAAGTCAGTGCTACACCTAGAAATCATGTCTATAGGTCTATAACCATCAAACTCGTAGAAGTCATACCTATAGGATTCTATTAATTGGGTCTGAATTCAAACGCCGCTGCCAATCACTTAGGCAATATACCTATAGGATTTACTTCTGGGTTTATAATTGTGATGTATTGCTGCCTAAAGTACCCAGATTATACTGAATAAAATCAATAGGCAAATAAATAGGTCTTAACGCCCGCCTTAATAAAACTGTCTCTGCATATGTTTTTCTCACATAGAAATTATGCCTATAGGACTTTAATGTTAATAAAGTTTGCTGAATCAATTGCGTGCCTTTGTTGTTTATGTGTGGAGGTCAATATGAGTCCATACTTTCTTTTATCTGAAAGTTCTATTTGTTTTTCTTGTCGACAAGTTTTTACATTTTTGAGCAACATTGGTTGGGTCTAGAACTATCCCAAATAGAAGTCCTAATACCTCCAGGGCCCTAAGTAAGGGGTACAGGTAGTGCACACATAGGAAACGAGCTAGAATCAACTAGAACGCTTAAGTAACAACTTAAAGATAGTAATTAGGTAGTACGGAGATGATAGTCCATGTTCTAAGTACTATGAGTAACACCCCAACTTGAGGGAATTACAAAGTATTGCACGGGGTGATCCTATAGGCTAAAAAGCTTATCCCCCCTTCTATTAATGTTTTAAAATAAATTTAGTACTTTATTTGTCCAAATTGCTTTCTTCCCCTTAGATTAATTCGCTTAATTAAGGTTCGGTCGGGACCACCATTGTGGACCTCGAGGGGTTCCTAACACCTTCCCCTCAAGGTAATTTGAGCCCTTACCCGATCTATGGTGATGTAAACTGGTTATATGAGTTACTTGCTCTAGGTTCACTAACGCACCTTAATCCGTTAGGTGGTGACAATTCCAATTCCTTACCCTCTCAAAACAGGAGTTGTCTAAAAAATGTCGAAACCCGATTTCGCGAGAAAAAGGGGCCGCAATAGCATGGAGATTCTGCTAGGGAAATTTTTTGTCACGACCCAAAATCCTAACTGAGGTCGTTATGGCGCCTAACAGCGGGGTCAGGCAAGCCGACTCTTAAGTTACTACAGGTTCCTTCTTATTAGTTTAAACACTTTAAAATATACTCGGCTTTTAAAAGTTAAAACGTTATTCGACAAAAATAATTAGCCAATTTTTAATCGAAACAGTCATGATGAGAAATGAGCCAATACGTATAGATACTGACCCATAAACCAAAATAACAACGACGTGTGTGCCAGGAACTAGTGTCACAAGTTCTACGGGCAGACTAACAGAATATACAAAACAAAATATACAATCCCACTATCTGAAAGGAATAAACGGGAAAAAAAGCAAAAGAAAACTCCAAGGTGCCACTGAGGATCGTCAGGAGAAAGCAGCTCACCTTGAAGTCGGGTCCAACTGAGATCAGAATCGAGATCCGGTCTGATAACCTGATGCACCAGCCTCAGAACCTGTACAATTAAGTACAGAAGTGCAGCATGAGTACATAAACGAATATGTACCTAGTGAGTATCCCGCCTAACCTCGAAGAGGTAGTGATGAGAGGTAGACGTGATACTTACTAGGGTCAACATTTTGTAAATAACATGNTAGCTTTTACAATTACAATAAATTTCCAGTGAATCATACAACACATATTAGGCTGGACACGTACGGCTAAAACGTCACGAAAAAATAAATGTGCACTGTCGAGGTCGAACAGCTCGAACCATAGATGCATCTATTACCCCGCTCGCGAATCGAACATGCGACACGGTTGACATAATAGTAGGGCTATTCCGCTCACGAATCATACATGTGACACGGTGGCGCATACATACATAAAATTATCAATTTTTAGGGAATTATCAGAGATTATTCTTTAAGGCAAGAACCTAAGCAATATATCATGGACCACAACTTACTAATGTTTTGATGCCAAATCAATGATAATAAGAAATTCAAGATACTTTTACGAATACACGTAAGGCACATATAAGCATGCTCGTGAGTCATAGAACTACCCAACATAACATAGTAGTAGCTACGCACGGACTCTCGTCACTTCATGCGTGCCTAGCCCCCACAAATAAGGACATAAAATTACTTATAATCACCTAAGGGGACACTTCCCCCTTACAAGGTTAGAAAGGAGACTCACCTCGCGTCGAACCTAATTCCCAGACAAAGAACGCGCCCGAAACTCCGAACTCTACACCCGCGGACTTGAAACTAGCCATACAAATTCATTAATTTATGCTTAAAATATGGAATTCTCCTACTTATTTAGTAAATTTCCCATTCTTGAAGAAAATCTTAAATCCAACCCCGGGCCCACATGCTCGGATTCCACAAATTCTTGAAGGAAACACTCACCCATAGCCTAACGATCATTAATAAACGATTTCTAATTGATTTCATAGTCAATTCACAGATATATTCTCAAATTATCGAAAGCCCTAGGCTACTACCCCATTCTTGAATTTCCACTAATTTAGGTAGTTAATTAAGCTAGTATTTCAGGCATGAAGCTAATATTAGAGTGGAATGTACTTACCTTCAATAACCAGGTCGTTTGCCCCTCTAAAATGGTGGATATCGCCCCAAGGAAGAAGAAGAAGATAAGGGAAATAAGTTAGTTCCCGTGTATAAAAACACACTGTCTGAACAGCGTTTCCGCACTTGCGCCTCGAGGACCGCACCTGCGAGCAAAAGCTCCCACCTGCGAAAATGGACTAGGATACCTGGGCCCGCACCTGCGGCTCCGCTCATGCGGAATTTTTTCCGCACCTGCAAGAATTGGCCTGAACACTGGGGGTCGCACCTGCGAGGCTGGGACCGCAGGAGCGATCCCGCACCTGCGGTCACACTAGAACAGGTGCACCAGCAGTTATTTCAGCTAGTTTTTGGCCCTGTCGGGTGTCCAGGAGGAACCTTACCCACCCGAGCCCCCGTCCAAATATACGAACAAGTCCCAAATCATAATACAGACTCGCTCGAGCCTTCGGAACACCCCAAACAACGATAAAACTCAAAATCACACCTCAAAACCCCTAGAACCAAACTTAGGAACTTCAAGTTTTCTTGACTTCGCGAACAACGCGCCGGACGGACCTATACAACTCAGAATGACACCAAAATTTGTAGGCAAGTCATAAATGACATAACGGAACTATTCCCGGTCTCGAAATTTGGTCCGGACTTCGATATCACAAAAGCACGTCCCAAACCATAATTGGAATTTAAGGAACTCTCTATTCAATATTGGGCGCCGAAACGCTCCTGGGTCATTAGAAACCCATTCGAACCTATGCCCAGGACCGGAAATCATCATATGAAGCTACCGGAATCGTCGAAACTCGATTCCAAGTTCGTTTACTACCGAAGTCAAACTTGGCCTTAAAGGGCAACCTTAAGGAACCAAATGTTTCTATAGCACTCGAAACACCTCCGAATCCCGGACCACCAGTCCCCGCAAGTCATAAATCATAATAAGCCGTTATGGGAGGTTTCATTTAGGGGAACGGGGTCCGATAACGCAAAATGACTGGTCGGGTCGTTACATTCTCCACCTCTTAAACAAACGTTTGTCCTCGAACGAGTCTAGAATCATACTTGGAGTGCTGAATAAGTGAGGATATCTGCTCCGCATGTCCTCCTCGGACTCCCAGGTTGCCTCCTCTACTGGTTGGCCCTTCCACCGGACCTTTACGGCAGAAACTCTCTTGGACCTCAACTGGCGGTCCTGTGTATCAATAATAGCAACGGGCTCCTACTCGTAGCCCAACCTCTCATCCAAATGAATAGTGCTGAAATCAACCACGTGAGAGAAATCGGCGTGGTACTTCCGGATCATGGACACATGAAAAACAGGATGAACTCCTGATAAACTGGGAGGTAAGGCGAGCTCATAAGAAACCTCCCTAACTCGCCTCAACACCTCGAAGGGACCTAGGCTTGCCCTTCTTCCCAAACATCATAATACCCTTCATAGGTGAGACTTTCAACAGGACCATATCTCCCTCCATAAATGATACATCATGCGCCCTCTGATCCATAATGACCCAAACCGCGTCAACCTTCCGCAAAGTTCGAGGCAACCCAACCACGAAGTCCATAGTGATGCGCTCTCATTTCCACTCAGGAATGTGCATCTGCTGAAGTAGGCCTCCTGGCCTCTGGTGCTCATAGTTCACCTGCTGGCAATCAAGACACCTAGCCACATACTCCACAATGTCCTTCCTCATTCGCCTCCACCAGTAATGTTGCTTTAAATCACGATACATCTTCGTAGCACCAGGAGGAACAGAATACCGAGAACTGTGTGCCTCCTCTAGAGTCCTCTCACTCAGGCCATCAACCTTACGAACACATAAGCGGCTCTGAAGTCTCAGAACACCATCCTCGCCAATAATAATCTCCTTGACCCTGTCCTGAACCACTTTCTCTCATAGCTCAGCGAAACACGGATCATCATACTGCCGAGCCTTAATCTCCCCCAATAACAAAGACTGAGAAACCACATGTGCAAGAACTCGACGAGACATTGAAAAGTCTAATCTCACCAGGCGATTAGCCAAGGACTGAATGTCCAAGGCTAGAGGTCTCTCCTCTGTTGCAATGTAAGCCAAGCTACCCATACTCTCCGCCTTCCTGCTCAAGGCATCCGCTACCACATTTGCCTTGCCCGGGTGATAAAGAATGGTGATATCATAATCCTTCAACAACTCAAGCCACATGCGCTACCTTAAATTAAGATCCTTCTGCTTTAACAAGTGCGAGAAGCTACGGTGGTTTGTATAAACCTCACAAGACACTCCATACAGGTAGTTCCTCCAAAGCTTAAGAGCATGAACAATCGCCGCCAACTCCAAATCGTGCACAGGGTAATTTTTCTCATGAACCTTCAACTGGTGTGAAGTATAAGAAATAACTTTCCCCTCCTGCATCAAGACACATCCCAAACCAATGCGTGAGACGTCGTAATACACTTTGTACATCCCCGAACCGGAAGGCAATACCAGAACTGGTGCTGAGGTCAATGCTGTCTTGAGCTTCTGAAAGCTCTCCTCACATTCGTCAGACCATCAGAACGGGGCATTCTTCTAGGTCAATCTAGTGAATGGAGATGCAATAAAAGAGAACCCCTCCACAAATCGGCGATAATAGCCTGCTAGGCCCAAAAAACTCCTGATCTCTGTAGCTGAAGTAGGACGCGACCAACTCTGAAATGCCTCGATCTTCTAAGGATCAACCTTGATAGCCTCTCCGGATACCACATGCCCCAAGACTTCCACGGAATCCAACCAAAACTCACACTTGGAGAACATAGCATATAGCTTCTGTTCTCGCAAAGTCTGGAGCACAACTCTCAAATGCCGCTCGTGCTCCCCCAGGCTACGTGAGTAAATTAAAATGTCATCAATGAAGACAATGACAAAGGAATCAATATACGGCCTGAACATCCTATTCATCAAGTCCATAAATGTTGCTGGGGCATTTGTCAAGCCAAAGGACATCACCAGGAACTCATAATGGCCATATCTCGTATGAAAAGCCGTCTTTGGAACATCTGAGGCCCGAATCTTCAACTGATGATATCCCGATCTCAAATCAATCTTAGAAAACACACGAGCACCCTACAACTGGTCAAAAAATTCATCGATGCGCGGCAAAGAATACTTGTTCTTAACTGGCGGTATTCAATACACATCCGCATGGACCCGTCCTTTTTCTTCACGAATAGAACTGGAGCACCCCACAGCGATACACTCGGTCTGATGAACCCCTTGGTTAACAACTCTTCAAGCTGCTTCTTCAACTCCTTCAACTTCTTTGGAGCCATACGGTCCGGAGGAATAGATATAGGTTGGGCCCCTGGAGTTTAATCAATGCAGAAATCAATATCACGATCTAGAGGCATGCCTGGAAGGTCTGAAGGAAATACATCAGGAAATTCTTGAACCACTGGCACTGAATCAATCGTCAGAGCCTCGGCGGTGAAGTCTCGCACAAAAGCAAAATAGGCCAGACAACCCTTCTCGACCATTTGTCGAGCCTTCAAGAATGAAATAACCTGGATGGCTGTACTAACTGAAGAACCTCTCCACTCCAGCCTAGGTGACTCGTGCATGGCTAAAGTAACTGTCTTGGCATGGCAATCTAGCACGACATGATAAAGACATAGCCAATCCATGCCCAAAATAAATTCGAAATCAACCATGTCGAGCAATAAGAGATCCGCTCGAGTCTCAAATCCACAAAACAATGATAAAAGGATCGACAAATCCGATCTACAACCAGAAAATTTCCCACGGGAGTGGACACATAAATACGGGAACCCAAGGACTCACGAGGGACATCCAGAAAATGAGAAAATAAGACTGAAACATAGGAATAAGTGGATCCTGGATCAAATAACACCGATGCCTCTCTACCACATACTGTAATAATACCTGTGATCACGGCGTCTGAGACCACTATATCTGATCTGGACGGGATAGCATAGAATCTAGCTGGAGCACCGGAAAACTGAGCCCCACCAAAATGAACAGGAGTTGGCTGACCTCCGCTGGCATGAACAGGGGCCGGCAGAGCCCCCCCTGCCTAGCCTCCACTTACGGGACGAACTCTACCAATATACCCTCCACCTCTAGGTGGACGAACCACCGGTGCTGAAAATGTAAGTTGATAGCTCTGCTGAACAGCCTTGCCCCGAAGCCTGGGACACGTCCTCCTCATATGGCTTGGATCCCCACACTCATAACATCTAGTTGGTGGCATGGCCTGCTGCCCCGAAGAAGGACCTTGGACAGCTAGGGATGGTGAGAACTCTCCGGCATGGCACCGAAGTAAGGAATAGAAGACCCCTAGTGACAAGAATACCCGCCTGAGGAACCCTGAATGGCTGGTAGGCGGTAGGAACTCTCTAGAATAGAGCGAAAATAGGGCCTCACTGGAGCACCACGGGGAGGTGGTGGTGGGGGTGCTGAATATGGGGGCATGCTGGGCTGACCCCTACCAAACTGATCTCTGCCTCTAGTTGGGGCACCTCTGAAATCCCCGGAATATCTGGCTCTCTTATCCTGCTGTACCTGCTCCCTAATCCTCGACTGATAACCCTCGATCCTACGAGGTATCTCCACTACCAGTTGATAAGGATTCCTCATCTCCACCTCTCGAGCCATGTTGGCCCTAATACTTGAGTGCAGCCCTGCTACAAATCTACGCACTCTCTCAGCATCAGTAGGCAATATCATAAGGGCATGACGGGACAACTCAGAAAACCTGGCCTCGTAATCTGTCACTGACATCTGCCCCTGCTCTAGCTGCTCATACTGATATCGCAGCTCTTCCCTCTCGGAGGGTGGAATATACCTGTCCAGGAACAGCTGAGGGGACTGCTCCCAAGTTATGGAAGGGGAACCTGCAGGTCCACCCAGTATATAGGACTGCCACCATTTGTGGGCCCTGTCCTCAAGCTGGAAAGTAGTGAAGTCTACTCTATGGGACTCCAGTATCCTCATATTTTGCAGTCTGTCCCTGCACCTATCAATAGCGTCCTCACCATCTAAGAGAGAATAGAAGAACTAAATTTAGTACACCATTGAATGCACGATAGAATAAAAATAAGGAGAGGTTTTCTTAACACCCTATAGCCTCCCGAAGATAAGTACAGACGTATCCATACCGATCCGCAAGACCTTACTAGGTTTTGCCGTGACTTGTGAGACCTACGTGAACCTAGTGTTCTGATACCATGTTGTCACGACCCAAAATCCTAACTGAGGCCGTGATGGCGCCTAACAGCGGGGTCAGGCAAGCCGACTCTTAAGTTACTACAGGTTCCTTCTTATTAGTTTAAACACTTTAAAATATACTCGGCTTTTAAAAGTTAAAACGTGATTCGACAAAGATAATTAGCCAGTTTTTAATCGAAACAGTCATGATGAGAAATAAGCCAATATGTATAGATACGGACCCGTAAACCAAAATAACAACGACGTGTGTGCCAGGAACTAGTGTCACAAGTTCTACGGGCAGACTAACAGAATATACAAAACAAAATATACAATCCCACTGTCTGAAAGGAATATACGGGAAATAAGCAAAAGAAAACTCCAAGGCGCCGCCGAGGATCATCAGGAGAAATCAGCTCACCTTGACGTCGGGTCCAACTGAGATCAGAATCGAGATCCGGTCTGATAACCAGATGCACCAGCCTCAGAACCTATACAATTAAGTACAAAAGTGCAGCATGAGTACAGAAACAAATATGTACCTAGTGAGTATCACGCCTAACCTCGAAGAGGTAGTGACGAGAGGTAGATGTGATACTTACTAGGGTCAACATTTTGTAAATAACATGATTTAATAGGAACTAGGGAGGCATAACAGTCGTAGAAATCACAAGGAGATAAATCATCAAGTATAGTTGTATTTACGTTTGCATGTCAAATTACTCTAACACATAGTGTACTAAATTCCCTTATTAACATGAACCAATTTGTACAGTTACAACAAATTTCCACTGAATCATACAACACATGTGAGGTCGGACACGTACGACCGAAATATCGCAAAAGAATAAATGTGCATTGCCGAGGGTCGAACGGCTCGAACCATAGATGCATCTATTACCCCGCTCGCGAATCGAACATGCAACGCGGTTGACATAATAGTAGGGATATTCTGCTCACGAATCATACATGTGACGTGGTGCCGCATAGATACATAAAATTATCAATATTTAGGGAATTATCAGAGATTATTCTTTAGGAAAGAACCTAAGCAATATATCATGGAACACAACTTAATAATGTTCTCATGCCAAATCAAGGATAATAAGCAATTTAATATACGTTTGGGAATACACGTAAGGCACATATAAGCATGCTCGTGAGTCCTAGAACTACCCAACATAACATAGTAGTAGCTACGCACGGACTCTCGTTACTTCGTGCATGCGTAGCCCCCGCAAATAAGGACATCCAATTATTTATAATCACCTAGGGGGGAAATTACCCCTTACAAGGTTAGAGAGGAGACTCACCTCGCGTCGAACCTACTTCCCGGACCAAGAACGCGTACGAAACTCCAAACTCTACACCCGAGGACTTGAAACTAGCCAAATGTTATACAAATTCATTAATATATGCTCAAAGTATGGAAATTCTCCTACTTATTTAGTAAATTTCCCGTTCTTGAAGAAATTCTAAAATCCAAACATGCGCCCATGTGCTCGGATTCCACAAATTCTCGAAGGAAACACTCACCCATAGCCTAAGAATCATTAATATACAATTTCTACTTGATTTCATAGCTAATATGCGGATAAATTCTCAAATTATCGAAAGCCCTAGGTTACTACCCCATTCTTGAATTTGCACTGATTTAGGTAGTTAATTAAGCTAGTATTTCATGCATGAAGCTAATATTAGAGTGGAATTTACTTACCTTCAATAACCAGGTCGTTTGCCCCTCAAAAATGGTGGAAATCGCCCCAAGGAAAAAGAAGAAGAAAAGGGAAATGAGTTAATTCCCATGTATAAAAACACACTATCTAAACAGCGTTTCCGCACCTGCAGCTCGAGGACCGCACCTGCGGTCACGCAACTGAGAAAATGGACTAGGATGTCTGGGCCCGCACCTGCGGACTAGAGACTGCAACTGCGGCTCTGCTCCTGCGAAATTTTGTCCGCACCTGCGAGAATTGGCCTGACCACGGGGGTCGCACCTGCGAGGCTAGGACCGCAAGAGCGGTCCCGCACCTACGACTCGGCAACCGCACCTGCGGTCACACCAGAACAGGTGCACCAACAGCTATTTCAGCTGGTTTTTTGCCTCGTGGGGTGTCCGGGAGGCACCTGGGCCGACCTGAGTCCCTGTCCAAATATACCAACAAGTCCCAAATCATAATATGGGCTCGTTCGAGCCTTTGGAACACCCCAAACAACGCTAAAACTCAAAATCACACCTCAAAACCCCTAGAACCAAACTTAGTAACTTCAAGTTTTCTTGACTTGGCTAACAACGCGCCGAACGGACCTATACAACTCGGAATGACACCAAATTTTGTAGGCAAGTAATAAATGACATAACGGAACTATTTCCCTTCTCAGAATTCCGTTCGGACCTCGATATCGCAAAAACACGTCCCAAACCATAATAGGAACTTAAGGAACTCTTAATTCAATATTGGGCGCCGAAACGCTCCGGGGTCATCAGAAACCCATTCCGAACCTACGCCCAGGTCCGGAAATCATAATACGAAGCTACCGGAATCGTCGAAACTCGATTCCGAGGTCGTTTACTAAAAATGTTGACCGAAGTCAAACTTGGCCTTAAAGGCCAACCTTAAGGAACCAAATGTTTCAATAGCACTCTAACCACCTCCGAATCTCGGACCACCATTCCCCGCAAGTCATAAATCATAATAAGCCGCTATGGGAGATTTCATTTAGGGAACGGGGTCCAATAACGCGAAACGACTGGTCGGGTCGTTACATTTTTAGGCTCTTACCATAACAAACCTGTTTTGTGAATTAGTCTTTAAACATATCTTTATTATTCCGTTAATACTTGCACACCGCTTCCCCTTCCCACTATATGTGAATTTATTTGCCTATTTTTATTCATTTATTTTTTCTCTTCCCTGTTTATTACTTTTTACTACGGAAACGGACTTGTCTATTTGTTTTTTACCTAAATGCCTTTACAATTTTTAAATATCGCATTTTATCATTTTTCATCGTGCAAATACTTGACAACGTGTCATTTTCCTTTTGCATAAATCATGCTCAACATCACATTCCACTCGTGCGTAATTAATACCATAGCAACACTTGATGAGTGTTTGCGCTCTTCCTATATCACCCTTCTTGAATTTGGAAACTCTTATTTGCGATAAAACTAGTCGATCAACGGTGCAGTCGACGGTTTCGTGCCTTTCCCCTCAAGTTGTCCGTTTGAAGGTACCAGTCTAGACCTATATAGAAACCTTACTTTGATAATAACTGTACATGCATCATGGTCAAACCTAGCCTAGGTTAATATGTTGTCCGCATAACAACCCTTTAAGTAAAGCCTTGTCCAAAGTCCACCGGGGTTTCCATAATCCCAACGGACGCAACCACGATCTGTGCATTATTTGGAGAAATAAATACCGATATGCTAATCGTTAATGTATAAATAGTCGAATCCGGAGGTGGAAAGGGTCTAACCTTGTTTATTTTGCAGAAAATGAGGCACAAAGTCCCCAAATTCGGCATGGTCCGAGATATACCACTGTTATAGCTAGATTGGTGGGAGACCTTCCGTCAAGCGACTATAATTATGTGAAAAGGGTCCTCAGAAACTTACCTTCTCTTAATAGACATCCAACCAAACAACATGTTGATTGAAGGTGATCCTATGTTCTGACATGGAGAAAGGGTTGTATTCCGTTTTGGCAACATCGAAATGACTCCTCTTTTGGAGGAAATAGGGGAATTCACTGGACTACCTTGGGACCGTACTGGTTTATTGGTACCGGAAAATCGCACCCCCAGGGGGTTTCTGAAAATGATGGGCTTAAGAAAGAACGATGATTTGGTATGTTTGAAGAAGTCCTACATACCTTTTGACTTCCTTCATGAACGATACGGACATAGCAAATCTTACCGTATCTTTCGTGACGAGTTCTACATCACCTCCCTGGGTTGGATTCATCGTAGGGATTTCGTGTTCATCGTCTGCTTTTTGGGTATGATAGTGTTTCCAAGAAAAATAGACAGGATTCACACTAGATTGGACATGGTAAACAAAGCCTTAATGGAGGGAATCGAGGGACAAACGTCCACTATTTTTCCTATGATTATAGCAGAAATATATCGGGCTTTGGATCGTTGCCATAAAGGGTTCAAACATTTCGAGGGTTGTAATTTGCTGCTACAGATTTGGTTGCTGGAACATCTCCAAAGTGGCCAATACCGCCAAGAGTTTCCACGAAGATCGTGGAATGATAACATAGCTCTCCATCACCCTAAAACAATGACCTTTATTCCAGACAGGTTTGCTCAACCAGAGAATGCTACAAAATGGGTTGAGGACCACGTTCATTGGATGTTCGAGAGGTTCCCTTCCAGTGAATTGCTCATCAGATCTATGGATGTTCCGCATTTGGTGTTGATCGGGTTAAGGGGCATACACCCCTATGTTCCTATCAGGGTCATGAGACAAGTTGGTAGAAAACAAGTCATACCGCGAGTCTCTAAAATGAGTCACTACAGAGCAGATTTTCAAGATGATGACATCCCGTACAAATGTGAAGCTCAACACATGTGGCACTTGAAGGTCATTGTGGAAAAGGACACCATCGAACCAGATCGATACCACGCAAGGCATGTGTTTTTATATCCATCATGGTTTGACGATAGCATAGCAGGAATAGTCGAGTCAGGGGTCGGTCGAGGAAACAAAGTCATTGAAAAAGTTTCCGAAGCACATGTGAAGTATAACAGACTGCGCAAAAGAGTTCACGAGTCCGAGGCCGGGCATTTGGAAAAACACAATATTGATATGCAAGAAATAAATGAACGGAGGGAAATGGCTACTAGGTCAACGGAAAGGCTGGAGTATCTGGATCAGGGTTAATTGGAGTTGGAGGGGAAGATGAGGAAAAGAGTCATAGACAGCCAGAATGCCGAGGGTAATGAAGGAAGACATCTAGCAAGGGAATACCTACTATTGGACATGTGCGACTTGGGGAACCTAATCAATGGAGCCAAGAAAGCCAAACCTAGAGAAGGTACCTCTGGGACCAAGTAGATTAGGTTTATTTATTTTAGAATTACTTTTTGAATGTAATAAGGCAAACGCCATTAGTGACTTATTTACTTATTGTCGTTTTAGATTCGTCTTATTTATCACGTTAATGAAATGAGGCAATTATTGGCTTTAAATTTCTCAAAATATACTTTTTGCTAGGCTAACCTGAGGCACAACGAGTCTCCCAAATTAGGATGCGAATTTACATTTCTGCAATATGTGTTTAAATACTGCAAATACTTTCCCATAATTCTCTCTGACTTTGCTACCTTTTTGTTTTTCTATCTTTTTGATTATTCCCATTCCCCAAGGTTTGTTCACATATACTAGAAACATCAACATATCACACGAGATCCAGAGGCCCTCCACCTCCTCCTCCTCCAAGTAATCCGAAAATCAAAGGAAAAGCTATGATGGACGATATGAGTGGTGTCAGAAAAGACGACGCTACACATGCTGAGAATGTGGAAACTTCCGATGGTCGGAGTACTCCGGCACCAAATGATTTGTTCTTACGGCTGGAACATAAAATACTTGAATTTCAAGGGGAGCTCGAGTAGGTCCGCAACTTGGCAAACCTCTCCCTCACCCTAAACATCCCAGATATCAACCAACCAAACACCCAAAACCCAGTACCTCCTCAAAACAAACCAAACCAACGTCCACTAAATTCTCCCGCACCCCACCATTTGCAACACCTCCCCAAAATCCTAATCCTTTACGCATACCTACACCCCCTCAACACCAGCATCTCCCGACTCAATATCCGCAAACCACTTATCACACTCCTCATAATACCCTAAAGCCTATCTCCGATCCTCAAAATTCAACCAATGATCACCACTACACCCAAACCCCCGACATTCATCAAAACAATCCCATATATATGGAAACCTTACCCCACTCCACTCAACCAATCTCTTATACACCAAAATCCACCGAGAATGACCTTTTCATTAAAAACATGGCAGAGGAGCTCAAGAAGCTCACAAGCCGAGTCCAGTGTGTTAAAGGAGGTAAAGGAATTGAAGGTCTGAATTATGAGGACCTGTTCATTCAGCCAGACGTGGAACTGTTGGAGGGTTACAACCCTCCTAAGTTTGAAAGTTTTGATGTAACAGGCGACGCAAGGTACATTTGAGAACCTATTGTGACAAGCTCGTAGGGGTTGGGAAGGAAGAAAGGATTCGCATGAAGTTGTTCATGAGAAGACTCACTGGAGACGCCCTATCTTGGTACATAAGTCTAAATCCCAATAAATGGGCTAATTAGGTAAGCATGGCATCAGACTTCATGGATAGATTCAGATTCAATACAGAAAATGCACTGGATGTCTTATACATACATAATCTCAAGAAGAAGCTAAAAGAGACTTTCCGCGAGTATGCTACTCGGTGGAGGTCAGAAGCAGCAAAGGTCAGGCCGACATTAGAAGAAGAGAAGATGAACAAATTCTTTGTCACAGCTCAAGACCCACAATATTATGAGATGTTAATGGTCAATTAGAATCACAAGTTCTCTGACATCATCAAGCTCGGAGAAAGGATTGAAGAAGGTATCAAAAGCGGAATGGTAATAAATTTTGAGGCACTACAGGCCACGAACAAAGCATTACAATCGGGAGGCATATAAAAGAAGAAAGAAGTAGGGACAGTAATGGTAGCCAAAGGTCCAAAATCTCCATTCGTATACCAAACACCTCCACCCGCGTACCAACCTTCACCTCCCAGATATCCTCAACCCACCACTGCCTACCACACTTATGAAACCTAACTAGCCTACTATCATTCACCTACAGCTCATCCAAACTATCAAAAACCCATGCCCAATTTCGATCACAAACCACCCAGATAATACACCTCTATTGATGAACCTATCGACCAGTTATATGAAAGATTGAAGACTGCCGGATATGTCACACCTATTCCCACTGTTGCCATGGAAAACTCCTCCCAGTGGGTCAACCCAAACAAGACATATGCATACCATTCCGGCATGAAGGGACATATCATTAATGAATGTCGCACTCGGAAAGACAAGATCCAGACGTTGATTGATACCAAGGCCATACAAGCTAAGGAAGCCGCACCCAATGTTCGCAACAATCCCCTCCCAAATCATAGGGGTGAAGGAGTCAATGTGATATAAACTGATGAAGAATGGGATCTCGAGAGATCAATTGGGCTTATTCGGGAAGGTGATGACCCTAAGAAACCTGCAGTCACACTCACTCTTATTATGGTACAGGTACAACCAGTCGAAGTTGAGATAGTCACATCAACTCCTTTTGAAATTGAAGTGATAACACCTGCATCTACACCTGCACCATTTGAAGTAGAAGTAACCACACCCTTCATTGTGACGGTAGCATCCACACCGCCCTTTAAATCTAATGTCGTACCTTAGGATTATGTTGCCGAAGCCAGAAGGAAAGGGAAGGCGAAAATGGAAGAGTATGGTGCTGCACAAGGGATGACCAGAACTGGAGGAACCTATACACCTGAGAATTTGGGAGGAACAAGTAAGGAAGCCACTGCCAAACAACCCATAATTGAAACCGGTCCGAATGATCTTTGGATGAAGGTACAGGCAAGGGAATATTCTCTGGTAGACCATCTAAACAAAACTCCTGCCTAGATATCCATCCAATCACTGCTGCAAAATTCCGAGGCGCATAGCAATGCTATGATGAAGGTGTTGAATTAAGCGTACCTGCCCAATAATATCACCAGTGGGGAAATGGACAACATGGTGGGGCAAGTGCTGGAGAGCCACAAGATCACCTTTCAGGAAGATGAATTTCCACCTGAGGGATTCAGCCACAACAGGGCACTGCACATCACAGTGCAATGCGAGGATAAGTTCATTGCCAAGGTTTTGATAGACGGAGGATCTAGCCTCAAAATTTGTCCATTGACAACTCTAAAAAGGTTGGGAGAGGGTTTTCATGAAATACGAGCATGGACTATGAATGTAAAGGCGTTCGATGGGTCACAAAGAGCCACAATCGGGGAAACCAATTTATGCTTGTGGATGGGTCCCACTTGGTTCGATGTTGAATTTCAAGTGCTAGACATATCTGCCTAATATAATTTTCTGTTAGGACGACCATGGATACATGCCGCTGGGGCTGATGCATCCACTTTGCACTAGGCTGTGAAATTTGAATGGATTCATCAAGAAGTAATCATTCATGGAGATGGGAGCAATCCCATTTATACCAATCAAATTGTTCTGATCGTGGAAAATAGAAGGAAGTTGGGAGAAGAGCTTATCACCACTTCGAGCACGTCAATGCAATTGAGAAAGATAAATGGTGGAGCAGCAAAATAGAAATCATACTGGCATGGTCGGGGTACGAACCCGGCAAAGGACTTGGGAAGAAACTCCAAGGAATTACCAAGCCAATACAGCTGAAACGTCATGGTACAACTTTTGGGCTTGGATATCAGTATAGCTGACAAGAATATGATGATTGGTCTCCACCATGGCGTGGTCCATATTACCCTCTTGAGAAACTAAAGCCGCATCTGAGCCAATCTTTCCATCAGGCTGATACAATATGGGGATCCGAAGAAGAAGAAGTGTTGGATGCGCTGAGGAAATTTGTTTTTAGAATATGATGATATAGATTGATGTGTGATAGTTGAGGAGGAGTAGGAAGTAGAAGGCCTTACCTTTCAGACAGTGGATAAGGGAGAATTTCTCAAGAACTGGACTGCTAAACCATCAAGGGACCGAGGAGTCTGGGGTAGCAAGGCTGCTAGCATTGTTTATTTCTTTAGCACTTTGTTTTAAACAATATTTTCAGTCTTTCATTTCGGAAAACATTATTTGAGTTATTGAAAATATCTTTATTTGATATTTTAATATTTACCAATGGCTTGATGTTTTATTATTACTATCTTTTTTTCATATCTTTCTCTCTACATCATTACTATTTCTTATCTTGATGAACCAAGGACTGTGACTTGTAATGAGAAAACGCAACACAAGGATAGTGCCTCGCAGGAAATAGAAGAAGAGGATGTAATACCTGAGGAAATTATCAAAGAATTTGAGTAGTTTGAGAACAAGCCCAAGTCCAACCTGGACTAAACCGAGATAGTCAATTCGGGAGATTCCGAAACCATTAAGGAAACTCACATAAGCATCCACTTATCACCGTCAGAAAAGGAAGAATACACTCGTTTCTTGAAAGAATATGTGGATATTTTTGCATGGTCATACGACGATATGACATGGTTGAGCACATCCATAGTAACTTACAAGCTACCTATAAACCCAATGTGTCCGCCAGTGAAGTAGAAACTCTGAAAGTTCATACTGGACATGAGCTTGAAAATCAAGGAAGAAGTCACTAAGAAGATCAAAGCCAGAGTCCTCAGAGTATTTGAGTACCCAACCTAGTTAGCCAACATTGTACCAGTTCCAAAGAAAGATGGAAAAGTCAGGGTGTGTCTCGACTATCGGGATCTAAACAGAGCAAGTCCCATGGATGATTTCCCATTACCAAATATACATATTCTGATTGAAAACTGTGCCAAGCATGAACTTCAATCCTTTGTAGATTGCTTCGTGGCTTATCATCAGATCTGGATGGACGAAGAAGACGCAGAGAAAATAGCCTTCATTACACCATGGGGGTGTATTTCTACAAAATGATGTCATTCAGGTCTGAAGAATGTTGGGGCCACCTACATGAGGGCCATGAAAACTATCCTCCATGATATGATACATACGGAAATAGAGGTGTATGTTGACGACATCATCATCAAATCCAAGAAGTCCATAAATCACATAGCAAATTTGAGAAAATTATTTGACCGGCTGTGGAAGTACAATCTAAACCTAAATCCTGCAAAATGTGCATTTGGGGTTCTTGCCGGAAAATTATTGGGATTCATCGTCATCTGCCAAGGAATGGAGTTGGACCCGTCAAAGGTTAAAGCTATCCAGGAAATACCACCGCCAAGAAACAAGAATGACGTGATGAGTTTCTTGGGTCACCTCAATTACATCAGTCGCTTCATAGCACAGTCTACAGTGATATGTGGGCAAATTTTAAAAATGTTGAAGAAGGATGCCGCAACCAAATGGACCGAGGATTCTCAAAAGACTTTTGACAAGATCAAGGAATACCTGTCCACACCACCAGTCTTAGTCCCGCCAGAACCTGGTAGACCATTACTACTCTACCTTGCAGTGTTAGATGGAGCTTTCGGTTGTGTTTTGGGACAGCATACGAGACGGGAAGAAATGAGGAAGCCATATATTACTTGAATAAGAAGTTCACACCATATGAAGCACGGCATTCTCTGCTGGAACGCACTTGCTACGCTCTAACCTAGACATCTCAGAAATTGAGGCACTACTTTTGTGCCTATACTACATACCTCATATCGAGGATGGATCCCCTGAAGTACATCTTTCATAAGCCTATGCCTATCGGGAAGCTGGCCAAGTGGCAAATATTGCTGAATAACATCATCTATGCAACTCAAAAGGCAATCAAAGGACAAGTATTGGTAGATAATCATGCCGAAAATCCTGAATGAGGAGAATACGAACCCCTAAAAATGTATTTTCCTGACGAAGAGGTATCCTTGACGGTTAGAGAATATTTGTCAGTGGAGCTGCAAATTTCAAAGGAGTCAGTATCGGGGCCGTCTTGGTATCAGAAACCGGTCAGCATTATCCGGTGTCTGCAAAACTCAGGTTCCCATGCACCAACAGTATGGCGGAATATGAAGCCTGCATATTATGGCTAAACCTAGTCGTTGACATGAATATTCAGGAACTGCTGGTGATCGGTGATTCAAACCTTCTAGTACATCAGGTACAAGGAGAGTGGGCTACCAAGAATAACAAAATACAACCGTATCCACATCATGTATAGGAGGTGAAGAGGAGGTTCACAAAGATAGAATTTCGGCATGTCCCCAGAATTCAGAATGAATTTTTAGACGCATTGGCCATGTTATCATCAATGATACAACATCCAGACAAGAGTTTCATTGATCCCATTCCGATAAGGATCCATAATCTACCGGAACACTGTGTTCATGTTGAAGAGGAAACGAATGGAAATCCCTGGTTCCACGACATTAAGGAATATTTGGCAAAAGGAGAATACCCGGAGCATACAAACCATACTCATAAACATGGAGGAATTTTGTATAGAAGACTTCTGATCTGGGTCTGTGAAGGAGTGTCGACGCCAAAGAAGCTTCCAAATTGCTCGAAGAAATACATGCCGGAACTTGTGGGCCACATATGAACGACTTTG
Organism: Nicotiana paniculata; assembly: GCA_005239505.1. Lineage (NCBI taxonomy): Eukaryota > Viridiplantae > Streptophyta > Magnoliopsida > Solanales > Solanaceae > Nicotiana > Nicotiana paniculata. The sequence continues at coordinate 39,209 of ML322861.1, forward strand.
TCTTAGCCAAGAAGATACTCATGGACGAATAGTTTTGGATGACTATGGAAACAGACCGCATCCGGTATGTCCAAAAATGCCACCAATGCCAGATACATGCATATATGATATGAGTGCCGCCAAATGAACTCAATGCAACAAGTGCACCTTGGCCTTTTGCTGCCTGGGGAATGGATGTCATTGGTCCAATCGAACCTACTGCTTCGAATGGGAACATGTTCTAGTGGCCATCGATTATTTCACTAAATGGGTTGAAGTTGCATCGTACAAAGTTGTGACCAAGAAAGTCGTCACAGATTTTGTCAGAGATCGGATTGTTTGTCGATTTGGGGATCTAGAGTCCATCATCACTGACAATTCCGCCAATCTCAACAGTGATCTGATGAAAACCATCTGTGAAACTTTCAAAATCAAGCACAAGTTCCATAGTGTATAGGCCTCAAATGAACGGAGTCGTAGAGGCCGCCAACAAGAACATCAAGAAGATATTAAGAAAAATGGTAGAGAACCACAAGCAATGGCACAAGAAATTACCATTTGCCTTACTAGGATACCATACCACAGTCCGCACATCGACCAGAGCAACTCCCTATTTGTTGTTTTATGGTACCGAAGTCGTCATTCCCGCAGAGGTAGAAATTCCTTCTCTGAGGATCATACAAGAACCAGAACTCAGTGATGCAGAATTGATAAGGAGCCGCTATGAGCAGTTAGACCTCATATATAGAAAAATGATGAATGCAATGTGTCATGGTCAGCTTTATCAGAATAGAATTTCCAGAGCTTTCAACAAAAGGGTCAAACCAAAACAGTTCATAACGGGGCAGCTGGTGCTGAAACGGATCTTTCCAGATTAAGATGAAGCCAAAGGAATATTTTCACCCAATTGGCAAGGTCCTTACATGGTTCACAGAGTATTAACAAGAGGAGAACTCATACTCGCAGAAATGGATGGAGAAATCTGAATAAAGCCTATCAATTCACATGCAGTCAAAAGATACTATGTGTAAACTATTCATGTTTCGTTATATGATGTAAATTGAACTACGCTTGACCTGATTCCCGTTTAATAGGGGATACATAGGAATCCCTGTGGGTTCGGTCACAATTCAATAAAATTTTCATTTTCCCCACAATCATAAACTGGGGCAGAATTTTGAGGAGGACCCTCAAAATTCCGAAGCAAGTTCAGCCAACAGTAGCATACAGAATAGCCAGAAGGTCACTTAGTTAATTGGGGCAGAATTTTAAGAGGACCCTCAAAAGTCTATGGCAAGAGAGGTCACAATGTCTCTAATAATGCTGCGGTTACTGGTTCATCTAACTGATTTCTAAATTGCATATTACTATGTCTTTGGAAACTATATACGCATGCTTTTGAAAAGAACTTTACTTTTTAGCCAAATGCTACCCACGACGACTTAAACAGGACCTTCGGGCAAAGTGGAGCAGAGCAAGCAGACAAAGACACGAACCAACCTCCCCCACAAAACCCACGAATTTTCTTTGGATCCAGGAAAAGGTCATCATCATAGGCATCGTCTCAACAACACAAATGTTATACACAATATACGTTGCCAACTAAGAATACTTCAATTTTACTCTTACACTGTCTTCTCCTTGCATGAGACTAAGCCCTGTCTCAATCCTTGCATGAGGCTAAGCCATGCCTCCCCATTTTGAAAAAGGCTAAGCATTGCCTTCTCCTTGCATGAGACTAAGCCCTGTCTCAATCCTTGCATGAGGCTAAGCCCTACCTCCCTATTTGCATAAGGCTAAGCATTGCCTTCTCCTTGCATGAGACTAAGCCCTGTCTCAATCCTTGCATGAGGCTAAGCCCTACCTCCCTATTTGCATAAGGCTAAGCATTGCACATGAGACTAAGACTTGTCTTAATTCATGCATGAGACTAAGCCCTGCCTCCTTATCTGCATAAGGCTAAGAATTGCCTTCTCCTCGCATGAGACTAAGCTCTGTCTAAATACTTGCATGAGGCTAAGCACTGCCTCCCTATTTTGCATAAGGCTAAGCATTGCCTTCTCCTTGCATCAGACTAAGCCATGTCTCGATCCTTGCATGAGGCTAAGCCTTGCCTCCCTATTTTGCATAAGGCTAAGCATTACCTTCTCCTTTCATGAGACTAAGCCCTGCCTCAATCCTTGCATGAGGCCAATCCCTGCCTCCCTATTTTGCATAAGGCTAAGCATTGCCTTCTCCTTGCATGAGACTATGTCCTGTCTCAATCCTTGCATGAGGCTAAGCCATGCCTACCAATGTTGCATAAGGCTAAGCACTTCCTTCTCTTTGCATGGGACTAAGCACTGCCCCGAATCTTGCACGAGACTAAGCATTGTCTCTGTTTGCATAAATACGGATATTGCTCTATCCTAAGCCTTGCGTTATTCTCTTCTTTTGGGCTAAGCTATGCCCTTAACTTTATGCATGACTAAGCTCTTTCTTGTTATCACCTTTAGCATCATGTCTATGTACCTCATGGGTTGAAATATAGCAAACTTGTCCGAAGGCGTTATAGTCTGAAGGCATCATCCTCATAGCCGGAAGACATCATGCCATGGCCTGAGGATCTCTCAAAACTTGCACATCATTATTCAAAGGCATCATGGTTCGGAGGCACCATTCTCATGGCCTAAGAACATCATTTCATGGCCTGCGAATCACTTACCATACAATTCATGGCCCGGGATATCACGGTCTAAGGACGTCATCCTCACCATACAAATACAGTCTTCATGGTCCAAAGGGAACTTGCATCATATCTAAATTTACGCAACAATTTATACATATGCGCTTGCAGTGTATTTTTGTAAATTTGCAGATGGTCCGAAAAGTAACCGTTATCCCAACAAGAGCAATCCCGCTCCAGTTCACATCCACGTCCTTTAAAGTATTTCAAACATCACCGCTCATCATCCGTTACCCATAACCGTTTCAAACCCCAATTAACCCTACTTCGAACATTTTTTTCGTTCTTGCAATGACTCCATTGGTTTTCTCTATCATTGGATCCAGAACTACACACGACCTGATTCCTGTAAAACCAGGGTGCGGCCTATATCTTTCAAATCACCATATTCGGCCAAAATTGGTCATCATGTCTTAACCCAACAAGTCTTCCATCCTTCCCAGATAAAGAGGGCAGTTGTTGATACCCAATTTTCCCCTCATATTTCTCAAAGACAAAATATACCTTCGAAATAGTGCATGAGCATCATCAAGTAATTTTCCATAATTTTTAAAGGCTTTTAATCAATTTATTCTTGCATAAATAATTACTAATTGCATCTAAAATAATTTTATGATGATTTATCATTTAATTTTAACCATCTATATCTGTATTAAGCTTAAATATTTTATATATACTTATTATAATTATATTTGCATCATGAGGCTAAAATTGCATATTTGGTAATAAAAGCCCATATATATGCATAATTACATTATTTATACAAGAAAATGACTTTTTATATTTTTATAATGTTAAGTAATTATTTTAAATCATTTTTATGCACAAATAGCATTTTGTTGTTTATTAATTATTTTGTATAAATTATTTTACTAATTTAATTGGGTATTTACAATATAGCCCTTTTCCTTAATTAATTTTCAGACGTAATCCAATTACCCTAGCCCAATTACCAGCCCAATACCCTAATACCCGTTAACACACGCTTTTACCCATCAAAATTAACCCGCCCGGCCTAAGTTCTTATCCCAACCGTTGATTTCTCGAGATCAACAGCTCACAGCATCCCAACCTCTTTAAACTAACCTACCCCTAACCCTAATTCATTTTCCACAAAACTGCCATCACTAAAGACTCCTCCTCCCATCTCCTCCCCCCCTTCCCTTCTCAAACCCTTGCGCCGACACCCCAACTCCTTCTGATTTCGACCCCAGAAATGGAATCGACCTACGATTCCTTACCTTATTTGGTCCTCTTTCTTTACTGGCTGCCCGTTCTTTGGTGTTAGAAAATGGCTTGCCTAAAATGGCAAGCAGATCTTGAAGGATTCTAACCAAATCTGGTACGAAATCTCTAACCTGTTGATTATTTCCGTCTGTGTTCATTCTAACCTCGGTGAGTACGAATATTTCCATATATCTTGTGGATTCTTGCTTATCCCCAAGATTAGGGTTTCCAGAGCTTTTCGATTCAAACCAAAATTATTTTAAACTTTATTTTTAATGTTATTCCATATAAATCTGCTTATTTTTATAAATCTTTTAGTTACCCGATTTAGCGCTTCAAATCTTCTTTAATCAAACCAGATCTGGTTCGATTTTTTAGTAACCCTTGTCTATGTTTGTTTTACTAAAATATTTGATTCTTTACTTCTGTTTTTTATCGATTTTATGGTTACCTAAAATTAGGGTTTCAAACCTTTTATTTTAGGTCAAGATCTGTTTGACTATGTGTTCTGTGAATATGTTCTCGTCTACATTCATCCTATAAATAATGTGACCCTTGTTTTCTCCACTGATTTTATGGCTTACCCAAAAATTAGGGTTTTGAAATCTTTTACTGAGATTTTAGTCTTTCCTCTCTCGTATGGTACTGATATTTTCCTTATTTTGTTCGATTTACCCTGTCCTCATTATTTCCTTTACCTTATTTTAACCTTGAATCTGACTGTTGATTGATTCTATATGTTACTTACCTTATTCTAAGTAGTACTTGCCTGATTACTCGTTAATTGATTAAACCCTGACTTCAATTGATTACGAGAATTATTTTCATTCCTTATTTGTGTATGCTTGATTTATTCCCTTATATTTCTGCCTAATTGAATATTATTTAAACCCTTCCCCTATTCCCTTTAGACGAAACTCAAACTCTCATACTCCCACTGGAAAAACATAGTTCTTTCACTCTTATTTTGTGCTTATTGTTTATGGTTTAAGCCGACTGAAAGCGAAGGCCAAGTGATTCTGGAACTTAACTGATGTGGAATATTTACTTGGTTTGTTGCTTAACTGGTATGCCCTAATCCCTTGCAATTTCTTTCTTCATTCTTTCATAATATGTGTTGCTCGACTAGCATGTTTTAATTCCAAATATGATTCTACCATGTTATATGATTCTACGATCTCAGCTAGTCCTATAAGTGACACTGTTAACTTAGGATTAAGTCGTTTTTGAATAATATGAATCCTCTTATAAGCTAGCTTGATGTTTAAACTTGTCCAAGCACCATGTTTGTTAATCCTGCATCTATTCAGAACATTGCCTACTAACAGCATGAAACTAGTTAATTTGTCCTAAGTTTGCAAATCTGTATAGTTACTGAAATTCATGGGTCATGACAACTTGTTTGCTTAACATTTCTCCCAAGATTTCTTCTGTGATTAAAATGGTTTTCCTAAGTATCAGCATGCTCATTTAGTATAGTTAGGTTTCTTTTCTGGGTTAGCATATTAAAAACTATGTACTTTGTAAACTTCGCAATTATGCCTGCAATTATGTGTCCTAAACCTTGTATCGTCTGAAATCAAACTGCTTTGAAATTTACACCATACTTCCTTTTATATATTTATTTTTAAAACCTCCACTCTTATTCCCTTAGGTTCTCAATCACCTTTGTGTGAACACTACTCAGGGTCCCCATGAGACTCTTATGAACTCTGACACACGGGGAATTGGTTTTTTCTAATCTCTTATGAGCTATCTTCTAATTGTGTGGTTCTGGTGTGAGCATTGCCCTGAGGCCCTTGGGAACTTTGACACAGTGGAAACATGGTTCTAATGTGCTATGGATGAATCAGTATGTTGTTGTTATGGTTGGAAAGCCTGGTTCCCAGGTTTATCAGGGCCTAATGAAGGCTCCCTATAGTGTTCCATACTATTATGTAATTCATTTTCTATTCAGGTCTGTAATAACTTTGTAATAAATAGATTTGGGGATCTTTAGTAAAGTTTGGGGGGGGGGGGGTTCTTATTTCCTTTTGTTAAACGGGGTAGAAATCCTTCCTATAGGATTTAGTTATACTGATAATTCTGCTCATTTGTTAAAAAAACTGTATGAGCTCTACATTATGCTTAGAAATCCTTCCTATAGGAACTTCTTGATGGTATTAATTATGAGTTCTATATTTGCATATCTAACATTAAATTTCATATTAGGAATCCCATTCATAAGATCAACAAATGTGCATTAGTAATAATGGATATAGGACCTTGATCTTTTATTTAATCGTTTTTCCTGGCAATCTGTATAATTTCTGCCTATACATGGTTTAATAGATATCAGGCCTATAGGATTAAAAAAATCAGTCTCACGCCTAGAGATCATGCCCATAGGATTTAAATCAATTTAGTAATAGATACCATGCCTATAGGACTAAAACCAATTTCAAACCTAGAAATCATGCCTATAGAACTTAAGTCAGTACATTAATTAGAAAGCATGCCTATAGGATTAAAAAGAGAAATAAAACATGTCTCTATAAATTAAAGTCAGTGCTATACCTAGAAATCATGTCTATGGGTCTATAACCATCAAACTCGTAGAAGTCATGCCTATAGGATTCTATTAATTAGTTTTGAATTCAATCACCGCTGCCAATCACTTAGGCAATATACCTGTATGATTTAATTTTGGGTTTATAATTGTGATGTATTACTGCCTGTAGTGCCCAGATCGCCTTAATAAAACTGTCTCTGCATCTGTTTTTCTCACATAGAAATCCTGCCTATAGGACTTTAAGGTTAATAAAGTTTGATGAATCAATTGCGTGACTTTGTTGTTTATGTGTGGAGGCCAATATTAGCCCGTACTTGCTTTTATGTGAAAGTTCTATTTGTTTTGCTTGTCGCCTAAATTTTACATTTTTTAGAAACATAGGTTGGGTCTAGAACTATCCCAAATAGAGGTCCTAATACCTCCAGGGCCCTAGGTAAGGGACGGGTAGTACACGCATAGTGAACGAGCTAGAATCAACTAGAATGCTCAAGTAACAACATAAAGATAGTAATCGAGCAGTAAGGAGATGATAGTCCATGTGCTAAGTACTATGAGTAACACCCCGACTTGAGGGAGTTACAAAGTATTGGACGGGGTGATCCTACAAGCTAAAGAACTTAGGACCCCCGCCCCCCCTTTTATTCCTGTTTCGAAATAAATTGAGTACATTATTTGTCCAACTTGCTTTATTCCCCTTAGACTAATTCACTTAATTCATGTTCGACCGAGACCCACCATTTTGGACATCGAGGGGTGCCTAACACCTTCCCCACAAGTTAATTTGACCCCTTACCCGATCTCTGGTGATGTAAACTGGTTATATGAGTTATTTTCTCTATGTGCTCTAACGCATCTTAATCCGCTAGGTGGCGACTCTCTCAATTCCAATTCCTTACCCTCTCAAAATAGGAATTTTCCCAAAAATGTCGAACGCTAATTTCGCGTTAAAAAGGGGGCACGACTGTAGTTACGTACAACTTAATTAAAAATAAAATTAATTACCAATGTTAACCAATCCATAGCAATTCTAGAACACCCCCAAAACCCGTTGTCACAAGTTCATGAGCATCTTCTAGAAGGTACTACAACAATACAACATATGTCTAGAATACAAGTTAGACAAGAAAAATATAAATAACTCCGATGGAGACTCTGTATGCTACGGACCGTAACATAGAATGCAGCTCACTGTAAAGTCCTCGTAATAGTTGTGCCTTTGTGCCCAAAAGACTACCAGAAATATATACTTGCACAATAAGTGCAGAAATGTAGCATGAGTATGTAAAACAACGCGTATTAGTAAGCATCTTGCCTAACCCCGGAGAAGTAGTGACAAGGGGTCGACATTGACACTTACTAGTGATCCAATAAATCAAGTACAATAGAAAGTAAACAAGTATGTGACATGGTAAAAAATAGTGTAAACAAATATACATACGTGGTACGATCCTCCTCATAACATTAAACACAAGCTCTCAATTATCGGTTACCTCTTTAACTGAAGTGTGTGTTTGTGTATATAAAATAGTCCCCACCAGATAGGTCGTCATGTTAAATCAGGAAAACTCATAGATACACTGGCATCTTGTCAAATATTACGCACAATTCTGCCGAGGCGAACGACCCGATCCTATAAGAGTGTTTCATAAAGTTGCCGAGACGAACGTACCTATACCATAAGAGTATTTTATAGAAATGTTGAGGTGAACGGCCCGATCCCATAAGAATTTTTCATGAAGTTGTCGAGGCGAACGACCCGATCCCATAAGAATGTGTTACAATATCTTGCCAAAGCGAACGACCTGATCCCATAAGTGTGTGGTACATAATCCTGCTAAGGCGAACGTCCCAATCCCCGTTAGAATAAGAAGCTTCAACGGGTCCTTGAACCCTCCCTCCCCCCTCCCCCATGAATACACGTGTGAGTTATGAAATTTAAAGAAGCTTTTCGATGAAAGCATACAACGCGGGAGATATTCGTAGGGGAAGCAAATTCATTCCGCGACTAATCAAGTAGCTTGTCAAATCTCAACAATATCAAGTCCATCACTTTACGTAAGCCTATTCTCAGGTCGTAACGCCAAATAAAGGAAATAAATATACAAGGTTGACTCAATTAGTATACTTAAAGCATAGCGTGAACCTAAGTTACCCAGACATAACCAGGAATCCTAGCATACACACGGACACTCGTCACCTTATAGGTGTGCAGCTACCACAACATGTAACAAATAACAAAAACAACACCTACGAGGTAAATTCCCCCTACTAAGGTTAGACAGGAGACTTACCTCGCTCCGAAGTTCCATAACCGGCTTCAATGCCTCTCTTTCTCCTCGACTCAAAGCCAATCGATCCGAAACTAGTAAAATATTATATAATCAAATCAATATACACTAAAAAGTTCATAATTTAGCTATGAGTAATTACCCACCCCATATTGGAAGATTCTTAAAATTCCCCTCCAGGCCCACGTGCCCGAATTCCAGAAACATTCGAAGATAAATTTTACCCATAAAACCACAAACTCAACTATATAATTTATTCCTAGATCCACAATTTTCATGAATTTTTCATATTTAATCCATATATAACTCAAGCATTTAACTTTCAATAAGTGGGAATCACTTACCTCGTGTTGCTTGATAAATAACTCCTAAAAATAGCTCCCCAAATTCGGCCATCCAAGTGAAAAATGAGATAAATGAGAGTTTTGTCTCATTTAAAAGAACCCGCTGCCTAGCGATATTTTACATATGCAGCCACAGAGTCGCACATGCAACTCCGAACCTGCGGAAAAATCCATCACAACTGCGGTTCCCTCTAAGCCCAGGCAAATCCGCTTCTACATACCAATTTCACTTTTGTTGTCTCACTTCTGTGGAGCATTGGCCGCTCCTTTGAGCCCGCTTCTCTGACACACGACCGCACCTGCGGCCCAGCAACAAAGGCCCAGATTTTGCATCTGCGGTGCCTCCTCCGCTTCTGCGGATGCGCACCTATGCCCCAAACTCTACACCTACAACCCTCCCCCTGGTTGGACCTCTTCGCTTCTGCGATGACTTCTTTCGCACCTACGTGTCCGCACCTACCACCAATCCCATCACAGGTGCGGTGACACGAGACTTCAACAATAACAACATATCCTCAAATCCATGATTCAATCCGTTCCAAACTCGAGGCCCCAGGACCCCATCCAATCGTACCAAAAAATTATAAAAAATGATGCAGACTTAGTCGAAGCCTTGATTCACATCAAACAACATCAAAATTATGACTCGATGATTGAAACCTTTATTTAAAATTTCAAACATTCAAACATCACGGAACTCGTCTGAATTATACTTAAAATTTCCAGAATGACGCTAGATTTTGTGTGCAAGTCACAATTCAGGATACAAACCTATTCCAATGCTTGGAACCCCAAACGAACATCGACAACACCAAATTAACTTCAAATCAAACTTAAGAGATTCTTAAAATTTGAAAAATACAGCCCTTCCATAATAAGCGCTAAAATTCTTCCGGACCACCGGGTACTCAATCCGAACATACGCCAAATTCCAAAATTATCATACGAACCTAATAGAACCTTCAAATCCTAGTTTCGAGGTCGTTTACTCAAAGTTAAACCTTGGTCAACTCTTCCAACTTAAAGCTTCCGATATGAGAATTTTCCTTCCGAAAATTTTTTAAACTTACTGAAATTCAATTCCGACCACACGTATAAGTCATGATACATAAAGTGAATCTACTCAAGGCCTCAAACTGCCAAACGATGTGTTAGTGCTCAAAACAAACGGTCGGGTTGTTACACAACATATCAGAATCTCCCAAGACCAGAAGCTCATTAATGTTCATGTTGACTGCCATCTTAATCCCAAGGATGCATGCTTCGTACTCGGCCATATTATTGGTGTAGGGGAACCTTATCTTTGATGATGTTGGATAATGTTGTCCTGATTCTGTAAGAAAAGCTGCCCCAATTCCTACTCCTTTGAAATTTGTTGCTCCATCGAAGAACATTCTCCATCTTGGGTACTATTCTGCAATGTCTTCTCCGGTGAACAATACTTTTTTGTCTGGAAAGTGTATAGTGAGTGGCTCATAATCCTTTCCTACTAGATTCTCTACAAGGTGGTAAGCTAAGGCTTTTCCTTTGATGGCCTTCTATGTTATGTACAAAATTTCAAATTTCCTAGAAGATATACTTGAGTGGGTCGAGGTGGGATATTAGATGTGTGGTATATGCTAACATATAATGCCTCAATTTATCAGCAATCCAGTTCAAGGCACAACAAGTGCGCTCTATCAGAGTGTATTTGGCCTCAAATGGTATAAATTTCTTTCTTAAGTAGTAGATATATTGCTCCTTTATTCCGATCTCATTGTGTTGTACCATTATGTATCCAAATGCATTTTCCAAAGTTGATATGTATAACAGCAAGGGCTTTTCGGGTTCCGAAGGAACCAACACTGGTGAACTTGACAAGTACTCCTTGATCTATTGAAGGCTTTCTGACATTCCTTTGTCCCTTTTGTAATGGCATCATTTTTCAGCTGCTTGAAGATGGGCTCATAAATTATCGTGGACTGGGCTATGAATTGGCTAATGTAATTTAGCCTACCAAGAAACTCATCACATCCTTCTTGCTTTTAGGTGGTGGCAAGTCTTGAATGGCTTTGATCTTTGAAGGATCAAAATCTAACCATTTCCTTCTTACGATGAAACCCAGCAATTTTCCAGCATGGAGTCCAAATGCACATTTTTCAAGGTTCAACTTCAGAGAATACCTTCCCAAACATTCAAAAAACAACTTTTTCAGGTCGTCCAAATGTTCTTCACTCCTTCGGTATTTGATGATAATGTCATCCACATATGCCTCGATTTCTTTATGGATCATGTTGGGAAAGAGGGTTGTCATGGCCCTCATGTAAGTAGCACCAGCTTTCATAAGGATAAATAGCATGACTCTATGGCAGTAAACTCCCCAAGGCATAATGCACGATGTCTTCTCTAACTCTTCTTCATGCATCAGGATCTTATGGTACCCGGCAAAACAATCATATGGGATAAGTGGTGACTCTTACCACGTTTGACTCTATCTACTTGGTTACTTCCTCATTTATCCTCAAACTCAAGTGGGGCTTCAACTTTCTGGGTTTTTGTTTTACTAGCGGTCTGGTAGGATCGGTAGGAAATCAGTTCAAAACGTTGTCGGTGCTTAACACAGGCATGTCATCATACAACCATGTGAACATGTCGATGTACTATCGGAGGAGCTCAACCAATTCTTCTTTCTGTTCTACATACAGATGGATTCCGATTCGAATTTTTTTCATGTCTTCTTTGCTTGCCAGGTTGACTACTTTTGTCACTTCGAGATTAGACTTTTTTTGGCTTTCCAACTGCTCGATCTCATTTGGGACATTATCTAACATCATGCTTTCGTCGTATTCCTTGTAATCTAGATCGCTTTACTTGAGGGTTTCATTACATGTCATAATCACAAAACACAGACTTTTATCATTTCAATTACTGAAAAGAAAAAGTAGGTATAAATTAAGCGACAAAAAAGTTTGCAATAATCTTAAGAAAACATTTCTTTTAATTCATCAAAAGAAAAACGTCTAGCATTCAAGGAGGCAATTGACTAAAGAGTATATGCATGGTTCATGCCTCAATTGGTCGTGCATTTTTTTCAAAAGGTCTTACAATTCCACACGCCAAGACTTCTAGCAAACCAAAGACAGGCTAATGGTCCAATTCTACAAGTCCTATCCTAGTTCATCATTCTGAATGGTTAGTGTCTTGACATAAATTTTGTCGCAGCATTCTCGATCATGGTCACGAACAACCTTCCATTTTCATCGATGATGTCATCCTTTTGTTTTGAGCTCTATCCCAGACCCGAAATTTGATATGGCAAAAAAGTTTTTTTCCCGAAGCCACCGGTATAAATCTTTCCAGTTGGAGGCTGATACCCTATGTCGGCTATACCTTTCTTCCCACTTGGATCAATTGGATTTGTTATCCCATCTGACCGGGCTCCCAGCCCGATACCTAGTCTATATCCATACTTCATCATTTATTCATAGCCATCTTGTTTGCATGGCGACTGATTACCTAGATTTTGCTCGATCTCTTCTATTTTTTTGGTCTTCATGATCTCGGCCGCATGAAAAGTGGCCCCACCTGATCCTTCTATGAATGGAACTGCATGTTCCATATAAGCTGATTGGCTTCATTCTCCGTGGGATTTAATCTCTTGACAACCCCATTTGAACTTCATACACTGATAGAGGGTAGACGAGACTATCCCTGCCATGTGTATCCAAAGTCTTTCTAGCAACAGGTTGTATGAAGATGAAACTTCCATCACTTAGAATAGTATCGGAAACTCAATTGTACCTATTTCAAAGGCAAATAGATTTCTCTGATACGTTCTTCTATGACTCGTCGAAAGCACTTACCCTCACATGGCTTTCTTTTACTTCCCTCAAGTGAATACCCAACTCTCATAATATAGAGATATGGCAGATATTAACTCTTGATCCTCTATCAATAAGTACTCGGGATACCACCTAATCTCCACATATGACGGGGATGTGCAAAAGCTATGTTGTGACCCACGCCCTGTATGGGAATTTCATCTCTTCAAAAGGTGTTCATATTCACTTCGACCATCTTCCCGATGGCAGCCGCTAGTGCCTCTCTAATATTGTTTCGTGGTATGCTCACTCCACTTAATAATTTTATAGAGCGTCTTTGTGATTGTCGGAACTCATCGATAGATCCATGATTGATATTTGCGCAAAGGTTTTATTTAATTTTTCCTCCACAGAGTATTCTTTGGTTGACATCTTCTTCCGAATTTTTTTCCTCTAGATCTTTTATATTCCTTCTGTTAATCTATACCCTCCTTGGATTCCCTCGGTTTACTTCCTCCGGAGCGTAACACCTCCCTGACCTGGTCATTCAATGATCCACTGCGAAATCTGTCATCTTAGCTTTACTTTTCTTAAGATATGTCCATAGAACTGTCTTGTATTCCTGATTCTCTTCATCCTAGATAGCAGCGGTGGATAGTTACTAGTATGTCTGGACCATCAATGTGAGTTTTAATTGTACGATGATCATTGAAATCCTTCAAGGTGGAACCCTCGCAACCTTAGTATTTTTGATGGTGATGATGGTTACTTTCAAGTCATACTCTTCATTTATGGTGATCATATTAGCTCCTTGATTCCAATGATTTGGTAATGGATTACGGTTCATATTAGGCGGATCTAGAGTGCACTGAATGGTGAAACGCTCAAATTGCACCTATATAAATAATGTAAGGTGGTCTATTTCAAATATAATAATCCAACTAGGTTGGGATCGAATACAACGGGGAATAGGACAAAGTCTTGGATTCTCTCTTAAGTGCTCCCACAATAATGTAAATTCAATTCTCTAAGTGTAGCCTCTTTTTCATACAAGATGGTCCACAAAAACCCTAGTCATTATATTTAAAATGGCCTAAAAGTTGTGGAAAAAATTTACAAAAATGACCTTGTAGATAAAGTATGTGATCGGAGGATGCACGCAGAAAGCATTCGTGGTCCGCACATCTTCCTTCTTACCGCAGATTTGCTCACAAAGTTTTACAGTTCTTCATCGCATCTAGGTTATGCAGTCTGCATATTAGTTTCGCGGCCGCCTAGTGTACCGCAAAATCATCTTCATTGGAAACTCTTTTGCATTTGAGCGATAAATATGCGGTCGACATAAGAGTTGTGCGATCGCAAAATGAACCGCATATTTGACTCTCAGATGTTGGGATGGCCTGTTTATCTCTGCGATGGGTCACATTCCGCACATTACATTTGCGGTCGCAAGCCTCCCACGTTTCTGCCTTTCCATGGGTTTATGTCATCTTTTTCATGTTCTTGGCTCTTCAAGTCTGGTTTCCTGCACAACACCAAAACTACATAAGAATTGACTTATAACGCTTTAAAAGATGAGCTAAAGTCTATGAAATTAGTATCAAAAGTGTTACATTTCTACGACACATCAACACCCTCAACTTAGACTCTTGCTTGCCCTCAACCAACTAAAGAGTGACCCTACTAAATTCTAATCTACTACCGACTAATCACAAAACATGAATGATTATGGATGGTATTGATTGTTAGCTAACAAGCATGTAACTTCCTTTATTCACCCTCCTTTGAAGACAAAGACCATTTAACTTTTCAAATAATCACTTTGTGAGCTTCGAGCCTCAAGAGCAATGACAGAGTGCTACTACTAGCTACATATGCACTTGCATCCTACTTCAAGAAGCCTAACTTCTTCTAACTCTTGCAATTCATGTGTGCTCACAACAAAGAAATTCCCCAACTCAACAAATATGTATAGGGGAAACAATAACTCACTCTTGCACTCAGAAAGAAGGATAAATGCTACAAGTATCAATCCATATGCTTGCCCTCATTTGTATCTCCAAAATAATTGATTGTAGATCAAAAATGACTTTTACGCGTTGTAGTGTAGGCTTCGGGATAGGTTGGATGAATATTTGGTAATATAGTGACTATAACCTCCTTCAACACTACACATATTCTTCTTCGAATAGAACACAATGGCCTTGTTGATATCTAATTGCTACTATTAACCCACCTTCTAGTTCATGACCACTCCCTAGTTACTTGCATTACCATGTTCTCTCACCGCTCCATTTTCTTTTTCTTTCTTTTCTCTTTTTTTTTTGGAGTGAGTATTTCATGGTTTAAGGGAACATGAAGCTTTTTGTTTTCGGTATGATGGCTCTAGACTTAGTTGTTCGCTTCACACGCCACAACCTCAAAAGCTTAGATTTTCCACACACTACCTTCTTCTATTATTTCCCAATTTACACCAAAACCTCCAGCTTAGGCTTAAAGTCTCATTCATAACACACAAGGAGGGATGGGTTCAAAAGAGAGCGTAATTTCACAAAAAAGGGTAAATGTTTGTAATATTGTAGCCAAGGAAAGGTTAAAGGCTCAACAAGGGATAACTAGTATAATAAATGTACCCGAGAGGTCAATTGAGCCAAACATTAGTTAGCAATCACAAAGAGATCCTAAGATCATGTCAACACCCGATCATCAACCTAAGACTTGCATTGAGAAACCAACCGGGCAAGTTCTAGGCATTACAAGTTGAGCACATACATTATTTACACAAATTCTCACCACCCATGATGCATTAACTGCTCGAATCGGCATAATTTTAGCCGGCAAATGATTACAAGGCAATTCAAAGCTTCATCACATGATATTTAAGATTCTAAGTAAGCACAAAGTCAGAGAGCGAGCCTCGATTTCACAAAAATGACTGACTATTTATTTACAAAATTTGAAGGGTGAAATTTATTCCACAAAAACTTATCGCATGCATGAATCTAGAACAAAAGAACCAAACAAGTCAAAATATTTCATGCTACGACCATGGTTCTAGTATTACACCCTTAGAAAAGAACCCGGGAAATAAATACCAAGAGGAATTCATTACTATATACAAATCCACATTATTAAGACTAAAATTTTATATACAAGTTGCAAAAGTCGACTTGCAAAAATTTTATACTCTTAAATTACACCTATATAAATGGTGTAAGGTGGTCGATGTCAAATATAATAACCGAACTAGGTTGGAATCGAATCCCATAGGGAACAGGTGTAAAAAGATTACTTGAGTAGTGTGAAACCTGACTTGGGCTGTAGTTCTACTCCAATAGTTTAAAAAGTGTTTTGTAATTGTGAATAGTCAAGAAAAGCTATTTTGTCAAGAAAATTGATTAGTTTGATTAAGAACCAAGTTTGTGTCCCCATCAATGGAATGTAATTCTATCGGTGTTAATATAATATAATTCTTATGGAAGGTCTTTTGATATACAAATGGTTCTTAAATGACTACCCAATATTTTCCAATAATTAGGTAGTAATTCCTCTTTATGATTTTCCCAAATATAAAAGATTTAAAATTAGGAACAACTAATTTATGCAAAGTAGAACTCATGTATCCCTAAACGATTCCATTGAACAAGGTTTAAAGCCTTGAGTTCTTGCTATTCAATTCTAAAACCCTAACCCACTTTTCCAAGTAAAAATAGAGTAAAATGGCACTATTCAATGTTCGCAACCTTCAACCATAAAAGAAGCATTAGAAATGAGTAGAAATCAACCAATCATTATTTAAAGTTAGCTACTCATACTAGAATACAAGAACAAAGTGATAAAAATAAAGTCATAAAGCTTACAAAGTGGATAAATCTTGGATTCTCTCTCAAAAACTCCCAAAGTAATGGTGTATTCAATGCTCAAAGTGTAGCCTTTTTTTAGACAAGATTGTCTACAAATACCCTAGTCATTCTATTTAAAATGGCCAAAAGTCGTGGATAAAAAGTGACAAAAATGACCTCGCAGGTAAAGTCAGCGATCGCAGAATGGGCCGCATAAAGCATTCGTGGTCCCCACATATTCCTTCTCACCACACATCGGATCACAAAGTTTTTCAGTTCTTTATCGCATCTTGGTTATGCGGTCTGCACATTGGTTCGCGTCCGCATACTGTACTGCAAAATCATCTTCACTGGAAACCCTTTTGCATTTGTGTGATAACTATGCGATCCGCATAAGATCTATGTGACCGCAAAATTAACCGTAGATTTGAATCTCAATTTCTGGGATGTCCTGTTAGCTCTGCACTGGGTCTGCGGTACGCATATCACATTTGCGGTCACAGGCCTGCCACATTCCTGCCTTTCCATGGGGTTTTGTCATCTTTTTCATGTTCTTGTTCTTCAAGTCTGGTTTCCTGCAAAACACCAAAACTAAATAATAAGTGACTTATAAATATTTAAAATATGAGTTAAAGTCTATGTAATTAGTATCAAAAGTACCGCATTTCTACGGCACATCAAATGGCTCCACTTAACAGCGACTCAATTTCATTTTTAAATTTGAATCAATCCTCGGTATCATGCCCCTATATGTTTGAATGATAGACGCACCATTTGGTTTCATCAAAGTACTTTGAAGGATGCTTAGGAATCCTCCCTTCTATGGGATGTACCAAACCTGCTCTCCTTAGTCTTTCAAACAGTTGAGCCAAAGGTTTAGAAATCAGGGTGTAGTTTCTGGGACCTCTTTCTTCAAAACATGGGCAAGGTCTAGGTGTATAGGTGGGTCGATTTTGATGAGTAATAGTTTGAACTAGAGAGTATGGTCGTGGTGGATTTGGGTTTGTATGGGTGCGAGGTGGTTATATTGAGGTTGGGGATTGTGGTATGGTCGTGTGTTGTATACTGGATCATAAGTAGGTGGATGTGGGGAATGGGTATTTGGAGAGTAAGATTTGTTTCCATGGTGTTTATTGGACTAGTAATAGGGAACGATTGTTGATACCTCTTCATTTTTCTTCTTTTCACTGCCTATTGAACTGGGTTGGATTGCTTTGCTAGCTGCTTGCAATGCGTCCATAGATTGTACCTTGCCAGACTTTATTTTCACTGCCTATTGAACTGGGTTGGATTGCTTTGCTAGCTGCTTACAATGCGTCCATAGATTGTACCTTGCCAGACTTTATGCCTTCCTCTAAAAAGTCTCCCCTTTTAACAAGTTCTCATCATGCCCATCATTTTCTCAAAGTAGATTCCTTCCTGAGCCTTGATGAAATACTTAGTCTACTCATTGTCATCTAACAGTGGTTGTACTCAGGCTGCCTCCATTCTCCATCGATGTGCATACTCTTGGAATGATTCGGACGACTTCTTCTCCAAGTTTACTAAGCAAAAACTACCGAGGTAAATTTATGTATTGAATCAAAAATGGTTCATGAAATATTCTATCATATCCTGCCACTCCCTCCAGTTCCTGGGATCTTGGCGAGTTTACCAAGTAAGTGCCTCCCCTATCAAACTCCTTATGATTAGCTTCATCTTAAACTTCTCGTTTCTTCCTAATCCAACTAGCTTATCATAGTAGGCTCTTGAGTGTGCATGGGGATCGCCTGTCCTATCAAAGATATCAACTAGGAGGCTTGTACCCTATCGGTATGTCCACATCATGGTGTATACACAAATCCTCATAATCTAGACTTTTACTCCCTCGATAGACCTGAAGATTTTTCATTTGTTTCCTCAATTCCCACAACTGTTCAGATACCGCCTCTTCCTCCTTATTCTTAGCTTCTCTTTTCATTTCGGCATATTGATCAACTTCAAAAGGCAGCCTGGTCATGACGGGCGTTGTGAAAATGGGTTAGGAAATAGCATATACGGGTAGAACATATCGCACGTGTGCAGCAGTATGTATTGTGGGTATGTGCTAGTTTTGATTGGTGGTGAAGGTGGCGATATCAAGAGGAGGGGTATGAATTGTGTTGGTAGCAGCTGGTGGATTTTGAGGTTTTTGAACGTAATTTTGTACATAAGAAGTGTGTATATGAGGGTTTGGTAGGTTCGCATGGGTTATTAGGGGTATAATCTAGGTGGTAGGAACTAAAGTCAGGGTATTGTTTGCTTGGATGTAGTTGAAGGAAAGTGGTTGGGGATTGAATCTATAGAAAGAAACGGGGTGGTTGTGGGAGCATTGTCACGGCCAGATGTGCCAATTCTCGAATGTGTTGTACTTCTTCCCTCAATGATTCCATCTCTTGATCTATCCTAACAACATGTTCGTCATTTTTCCCTCCTGACCGCACCGCACTATCATCTATTACCATAGCGTGTTTGATTAGGTTATCCACCGCAGACATCTTCCCTTTCGGTCTAAACTAGTATGGTGGTTCCGCCAGTTTTGGGTCAACATAAACCAACTTCTTCTTTTGGTGGAATAATAATAAAGTAATATAAGAAAAGAAAAGAAAAGGAACAGAAGTCAGTTTTAGTGGTTGCACAAATATAGGCACACAGAGCAGTTAGTTCATGTATTCAAGAAAACGTGCTTGCTAATGTTTGAGGACCTATCTTTGCCGGAGGTGGGCCTAAGTTGCGAATAGTTGATAAACAATTACATTTGAATCATTCAGATCCGAAGCAACTCTGGTTTTCATTAATAATATTTGGATTTTAAAAAGCAGATGCAAAGGTTAGATCATTGTTTTCAACATTCATAAGATAACATGGGCTCAAAAAACTTTCCCTTAGGGAAATGGAAGGGTTCGAGATAAAAGATACAAGATGGGATAAGGGGTGAAATCAACCAGCTTCTAACAATCATCCCTATAATCATTCCCCATCTCTTCTTCTTCTTCTGGTTCTTCTTCTAGGTCTTCTTCAAATTCCTCTTCATCATCATTAACCTTGGGCTCTTCTTCTGGGTCTTCTTCTGGTTCTGTCTCAAACTCAATTTGTATATAGTCAACTACTCGGTCGTCATCTTCAGGAGGTGGCAGCATATGATCAATTGACCTCGAGACCAATTGGCGGTGTATGGAGGTAGTCAGAAGGTATTGCGGCAAAATCTCATGATATATTTGCAAGGCCGCTGCTACATTTTCTAGCAACGCTATTCTTTCCCTGCTTGGTGGGGCTATCTCATCTTCTTCATTGATCTAGACATAGTATTATGGAGTACACACTAATTTGGTCCCATTGGGTCGGTGATTGGATCATTCCCCTCCTTCTAAAGCCTCCTTATCATTAGTATCGGGATCTTCCCATTGTACTCATTTCATATAGTGTCGTCCTCGTCCAGTGAGGTACATCCTTAATCAACTTGAACGTCCTGAGAACTCTTAGGGGTGCATATGGTGAATACCTTCGATTCCTATAAGCTCGATGAAATACTTATGGGGAGTCCTTAGAATTGTCTTGTTGCTCAGCCATGACGGCTCCCAGTTTAACCACTCTCCGCTTAGGTTGGTCAGCATCTCTCTCTATCTTTCATGTCCATGCGGGGAGACCTAATGCCTCGTTCTCTCACTCTGACTTCAATCATGTTGCTAACGCCCACAAAGTAGTCAATTGTGGCCTCTCGCTGAAAGAAGTACTTTGTGGCCCATATTTGAAGCAACATGTTGCAACTTTTGAAGAATTTCTACTAACACCATAGGTACCAAGGTGGATTAGAGTTTTCCCTAGAATGTTTCCAAGACCACATGCAGCAAGTTGATATTGATCTGTCGTCTTCTTTGCGGAAAAAACAGCAGTCCTAGCAGCGCCAAAGAGAAAGTTATAGGTAAGAGACTTTCCCAGGTTTCTTGATCACACTGAAAATCTCCCAAGTACCATTCATAACTCTCACGGTGTACGAATATGTCAAAACATTGGTCCAGAATTTCCCATCCATCTTTGATGTCCCTTAAGCTCCGACTACCCTCCATACCCAAAGCATCGAGAAACCTGCAGTCGGGCATGGTGACCGGTAGTATCGGCTTGATCCTTGTAAATGGCATCTCTGTGAAGCTTGTAACTTCTTCCAATGTTGGCACCAACTCACAATCAGCGCACTTGAAAACCACTTTGGCCAGATCATAGAACTCTATCAACAAATGGGTGAGTACCCTATCGGCCTTAATGTTCAGTAATGCAGTCGATGCTCCCAAGTGCATCCTGATTTCGTCTCTATGCTCTCGGCGGATGTTCTTCCACCATTGCTTTAGCTTGTGCCGTGCTCCAATTACCATATTGATTTCAGGGATGTTCTGGTCTATTTCTATTTCTTAAAATGGTAGAGAAAAAATGGATTTGATAAGTGTTTGCTCAAAATCATTAGTGTCTCATCACGATTAGATCGTCTTTCCATAAAAGTCATGTCGTTGGGTGCATGACCTGTTGACATTATGGTGTCTTTCCTAATTGTGTGTCGATGCCAAGGATCGATTCACCTAAGGTTTATACAATATGACCTATGTTTGCAAGAGCAGAGTGTGTCCCTATTTTGAGTTGGGCTGAATACTACAAGAAGTTATGCCAGTTGACATGACAAAGACATTCTCTAAAACTAAAGAATTTTGAAAGGAGGTTCGGAGGGGTGTATAAGACAACCCTCGCGTGCTATTGCGTGTGATAGTGTACGGCCAAGACTCGATAGAAAAGAGTGTGATGATAGTATATATAAAGTAGTAGCAGATAGTAGAATGTTAGTAATAATATTGAAGAAAATAGATAAGTAAATAATGAGAAAGTAATTCAAGTAAGCATATAGTTGCAAATTAAACAAGGTTAAAAGCAACATAGAAACATTTCTAAATTCCAAATCTAGTCTAAGTCAACTAAGGTCAGAAGATAACTCTATTCCCCAGCAGAGGCACCATATTGTTGCACCCTATTTTGCACAAGTCAAAACAAGATTCAACTAGTGGTTTCCCTGATTATGATAAAAGAGAGTTGTCACCTAATATTTAAAGGTATACTAGGGTACCTATTCAATTATTTAGATTATTATCATATTAGTCTGCTAACTGGTGAGATTTTGAGTAAGGGTTCTTGTTCTTCTAAGAGGAAGGTGTTAGGCACCCCTTAAAATCTATTTGAGGTAGCTCCATAGGACTTAGACTAGGTCAAGTAAATAGATGTCTATATTCTACTTAGAGCTTAAAGGTTTTATAGCTTACTCTATGTCTTGTTAAAGCTTACCATTTGAAAGAAAATAACATATGTTTTTTAAAAAAGAGGATAGGTTTTACTTATAAAATTTTTTGAGAAAAATCTAAAGGATTAAAAGAATTTCGGAAGTATACCTATAGTACTTATGTCTGCATCCTTTAAAATGGTGCCACTTGTGTAATTCGATTAAAGTAAAGGTTGTTTAGAGAAGTAGACTTTAGGTATACTTGAAGATTCATTCTCAAATTTATACTCGAATTCAAACCATTTAAAAGTACTTAATTGCAGTCGTGTTTGATTCACAGAAATAGCCAACTTTGAAAATCAATTCTGGTTCTTTCCTGTTTCTGCTTATTTTTAAAAGAAAGTTGTTGACGTTGCAAATCCATCTTAATTCCAAAACTTCATGAAAATTGTTAGTAAAAGTTAAGAACTGAATCATACGAATGATTAAAAAATTAGAATTATTTATTACTAAGTCACAATGCTTCTTTTATCTTTACCTAGGTCTTTAGAGCTTTCCTAGGTTGTAAATATAATTCAAGGATATAAATTAAGGCATTTCAATTAAATATCATCAGTGTTACATACATGTCACGACCCCAAATCCTAAGCCGGCCGTGATGGCACCTATCGTGGAACTAGGCTAGCCAACAAGCACATATTTACAGTTATTATCAAAAATTTCCAACTCATTTTTAACATTCATAAACGTATAAAATTTTCTGAAACTTTTAAGCAAAACAAAATAGCTAAACAGTCTACAACCATCCCCAAGATCCGGAGCCAACATGTCATGAGCATCTAAGAGTAGTACAAAATAACCCTACAGTCATAATACAAAATAAGAAAGGGAAATAGAGATGCTGCGGACACTAAACAGTTACCTATGTGTCCTGACTCCGGCTCCGCACGGAAATAGTTGACTAACGCTCGGTACCATCACATGTATCTGCACACTGGGGTGCAAGGAGTAATGTGAGTACGCCAACTCAGTAGTAATGAAAATATATCAAGTCTAAGCAGTAAGAAACACATAAGATCAAATGATCAGTTCACAATAAGCACAACCTTTCTTTCCAACAGTATATGTATATATGAAATCAACGTGCGTTAAAATCCAATTTCAGTAAAATCCTTTGAAAAATGTGTTTTCCAACAATTTCAGAAATAAAAATACCCAAAGAGTTTAGTGTAAAATGAAATAAAACATAAATAGCCCCTCGGGCCAAAAGCATGAATAATAAATCGCTGCTCGGGCAGAACATCACTCACCATACCTCACAATCACTCGGTATCAGCCCCTCGGGCAACCTCACAGTCACTCATGCCTCCCAATCGCTCGTCACTCGGAACTCGGCACTCGGCACTCAACACTCACACTCAGTAGGTACCTCCGCTCACTGGGGGTGTATACAGACTCCGGAGGGGCTCCTTCAGCCCAAGCGCTAAAAATCAAGCCACCTCGTGGCATCTCATATCCTCACAATCAGGCCCCCGGCCTCACTAAGTCAAAAACTCCCAGTAAGCCCCTCGGGCAATCAGTAAAACGGGGTACTCGACCCAAAACATCATTTTATAACTCAAATAGTGTAAATTAGGCTGAGTTTCGAAAAATAGTAAAGCATAATATGACTGAGTGTAAATCATAAGTCAACACGGTGAGGAAATAACAGTAAAAAGACCCCAAGGGGTCTAAACAAGTCGGCGCAAGGCCTCAAACATGGCTTACAGCCCAAATATAGCAATAGTTTTAGAACACAATTTAACATATGATTTAGAGTAAAATACGCAACTCAATAGTTTCCGCGGAAAGGACCAAGTCCACATCAAAAAATCAGTGCACGCCACACACTCGCCATCCGATGTATGAGCCACTCTAAAAATAGTGAGAAAATACGAAGTCTGGGGTTTCATATCCTCAGGACAAGATTTATAATCATTACTTATCTCAATTCGGCCCAAATACTAATCCGTGATGCTCTTGCCTCTCGAATCGGCTCCCGACTGCTCCGAATCTAACCATAACTAGATTAACATCATCAATATACGCTAAAGGAACAAAGCCCAATCGAAAACTATCAATTTTAGGCACAATTCCAGAAATTGGCCAAACCCGAGCCCCGGGTCCACGTCTCGGAATTCGATAAAAATCGCATCACAAGAATCCCTATCCTTTCCCGAGTCTACACATATAAAATGCATCAAAATACGACCAAAAACAACCCCTAAATTCCTTAATTATAAGTCTCAATTTCTCAAGCCCTAAACCCCAAATTTATGCCATTTAATCCACTAATCCTAAGCCTAATCTGTCACATAATAACATAGAATCGAGTTTATAGTCCGAGAAACATACCTCCACTGAAGACCCTCGAATTCCTTCTCTAAATTGCTCTCAAAATGACTCAACCCGCATGCAAAAATGATGAGAAATGCCAAAAATTCACGGAGGCACATATTTATACTTACTGCCCAGTTAATCCGCACCTGCGAAAAATCACTTAAAGTCCAAATTCTGCACCTGCGACACCGCAGGTGCAGTCCCACGTCTGCATCTGTGGTCCCTCACTGAGCTGCCCAAATTCCGCATCTGCAGTTTCTCTTCCGCTTCTGCGGGCTCGCACCTGCGGTTCCCCGTCCGCAGGTGCGGTCACACCAGTAAAATGGCACCAGCTGCAACTTTGCTTCAAATTCCTAAGTCCAAACCTTTGTTGGCCATCCAAAATCAATCCCGAGCCCCTCGAGACCCCGACCAAACATACAAACACATCCCATAATCTCATTCAAACTTAGTCGAGCCTTCGAAACACCAAAAGTAACGCAAAAACACCAAAATCACATCAATTCAAGCCTATCTTTGAAACTTCTAAATTTCACCAAGGATGCTGAAACTATCCAAAACACATCCAATTGACCTGAAAATTTGCACACATATCCAAAATGACATCACGAACCTGCTCCAACTTCCGGAATTCCATTCCGACCCCGATAGCCTATTTTCCCCTGCCGACCGGAAAACGCTAAAAATTAACTTTCACCAATACAAGCCTAATTCTACACCGAACATCAAAACTTCATTTCGGACACACTCCTAAGACCCAAATCACCTAACAAAGCTATTCGAGCAATAAAATCTACATTCCGAGGTCGTTTACCAAAAAGTCAACTCTCAGTTGACTTTTCCAACTATTAAGTCAATTTAAGAGACTAAGTGTCTCAGTTCTCACCACGACCACTCCGAACCCGAACCAACTGACCTAACACAACATAGATAAGATAAACCACATATGATAAAGAAGAAACGGGGCAAATCTCACGAAACGACCGACCGAATCGTTACATCCTCCCACTCTTAAACAAACATTCATCCTCGAACGGATCTAGAAACATACTTGAAGTCTCAAATAAGTGAGGATATGTGCTCCGCATCTCCCGCTCGGTCTCCCAGGTGGCATACTCCACCGACTATCCTCTCCAGTGAACCTTCACTGAAGTTATATCTTTAGACCTCAGCATCCTAACTTGACGACCCAAAATAGTCATTGGCTCTACCTCATATGATATATCGCCCTTGAGCGGAACCGTGCTGAAGTCCAAAACATGAGACGAGTCACCAGCATACTTCCGGAGCATCGAAACATGGAAAATCGGATGAATACTCGATAAGCTGGAAGGAAAGGCAAGTCTATAAGCCACCTTCCCAATCCTCTAAAGCACTTCAAATGGACCAATGAACCGAGGACTCAGCTTCCCTCTCTTCCCGAACCTAATAACACCCTTCATGGGTGACACCTTCAGCAGCACCTTCTCCCCAACCATGAAAGACACATCTCGGACCTTCCGGTCTGCATAACTCTCTGCCTAGACTACATTGTGTGAAGCTGCTCCTGAATCAACTTCACCTTACCCAATGCATCCTGAACCAAATCTGTGCCCAATAGTTTATCCTCACCCGGCTCAAACCAGCCAACCGCATATCTGCACCTCCTACCATATAAAGCCTCATACGGAGCCATCTGGATACTCAACTGATAAGTATTATTATATGCAAAATCCGCGAGTGGCAAAAACTTGTCCCATGAACCCCCAAATTCAATGACAGAGGCATGCAACATATCCTCCAAAATCTGAATAGTGTGCTCCAACTGCCCGTCGGTCGGAGGAAGAAACGTTGTGCTCAAATCGATCTGAGTACCCAACTCTCTCTGTACGGCTCTCCAAAACTGAGATGTGAACTGAGTACCTCGGTCAGAAATGATAGAAACTGGAACCCCATGCAATCGGACGATCTCCATGATGCAAATCTCAGCTAACCGCATAAGTAGTACCAACAGGAATGAAATGCGCGGACTTGGTTAGCCGATCCACAATAACCCATATAGCATCAAACCTCCTCAAAGTCCGTGGGAGCCCAACTACAAAGTCCATGGTGATTCACCCCCACTTCCACTCCGGAATATCTATCTTTGAAGCAATCCACCTAGTCTCTGGTGCTTATACTTGACCTTCTAATAAATGAGACACCAAGCCACGAACTCAAAAATATCCCTCTCCATCTGCCTCCACCAATAATGTTGTCTTAGATCCTGGTACATCTTCGCGGTACCCTGGCATCGCCGCGGCGGACCCTGTCCTGAAGAACGAGCAAGTGAGGATCATCATACTGGCGTGCTCTAATCTGATCATAAAGAGAAGACCTGGAGGCTACACAAGCCACTACTCACGGGGGCTATGATAGATCCAAACTCACCAATTGACCCGCTAAAGCCTGAACATCAAGTGCTAAAGGCCGCTCTACTGTTGGAAAGTAGGCTAGACTCCCCAAACTCTCACCTCTGCGACTTACGGCATCGGCCACTACATTGGCCTTCCCCGGATGATATAGAATGGTGAGGTCATAAACCTTGAGAAGCTCCAACCATCTCCTCTGACAAAAATTTAGATCCTTCTGCTCAAGCAGATGCTGCAAACTACGGTGATTAGTGAAAATCTCACAATGCATTCCATACAAATAATGACGCCAAATATTCAAGGCGTGGACAATAGCTGCTAGCTCAAGATCGTTCACTGGATAATTCTTCTCGTGCACCTTCAACTGTCTGGATGTGTAGGAAACCACCCTACCGTCCTACATCAAAACCGGTCCCAGGCCAACTCTCAAGGCGTCACAATAAACTGTATAAGAACTTGAACCTGTAGGCAAAACCAATACCGGAGCTGTACCAAAGCTGACTTGAGTTTCTGAAATCTCCCCTCACACTCCTCAGTCCACCTGAATTGAGCACCCTTCTGGGTCAGCTTGGTCATAGGTGCTGCAATATATGAAAATCCCTCTACAAAATACGATAGTACCCTGCCAAACCAAGGAAACTGCAAATCTCGATAGCTAATGACGGTCTAGGCCAGCTCTGCACTGCCTCTATCTTCTTCAGATCAACCTGAATACCCTCACTAGACACCACGTGCCCCAAGAACGCTACTGAATCAAGCCAATACACACACTTCAAAAAATTTGCATACAACTTCTTCTCCCTCAAGGTCTAAAGCACAATTCTCAAATGATGCTCATGATCCTCCCGAGAACGGGAATACACAAATATATCGTCAATAAACACGATGACGAAAAAATCTAGATAAGGCTAGAATACACTGTGCATCAAGTGCATGAAGGCTGCTGGGGCATTGGTCAGCCCGAATGACATAACAAGAAACTCATAATGACCATATCTAGTCATGAAGGCAGTCTTCGGGATGTCGGGCCCCTGAATCTTCAATTGATGATAGACAGAACGCAAGTCAATCTTGGTAAATACCCTGGCACCTTGCAACTGATCAAACAAGTCATCTATACGAGGCAGGGGATACTGGTTATTCACCGTAACCATGTTCAGCTACCGATAATCAATACACATACGCATAGAACCATCCTTATTCTTCACAAAAAACACCGGAGCACCCCAAGGTAACACACCAGGCTGAATGAACCCCTTATCTAGGAGTTCCTGAAGCTTCTCCTTTAACTCCTTAAACTCCGTTGGTGCCATACGATAAGGTGGAATAGAAATGGGTTGAGTTCCTGACACAAGGATGATACCAAAGTCAATGTCCCTGTCAGGTGGCATGCCTCGCATATCTGCAGGAAACACGTCCGGAAAATCACGGACCACAGGAATCGAATCAAAAGCAAGAGTCTCACCACTGACATCCCTCATAAAGGCCAGATACGATAAACACCCCTTTTCAACAATACGCTGAGCCTTCAGGTAGGAAATCACCCTATTAGGAACATACTAAGAATAACCTCTCTACTCAACCCTCGAAAATCCTGGCATAGCTAAGGTCACGGTCTTAGCGTGACAATCAAGAACAATATGACACAGAGATAGCCAATCCATGCCCAATATCACGTCAAAATCGACCATGCTAAGTATCAATAGGTCGACTCTGGTCTCTAGACCCCCAATAGATATCACACATGACCGATGCACACGGTCCACAGCAATAGTATCGCCCACTGGAGTCGACACATGAACCGATGTAACTAGAGACTCACGGGGCATATCTAGAAAATGGGCAAAATATGATGAAACATAGGAAAATGTAGAACCAGGGCCAAATAAAGCTAAAGCATCTCGGCGACAGACTGAGACAATACCTGTTATCACTGCATCGGAGGCCATAGCATCTGGCCTGGCTGGAAACGCATACATACGGGCCTGACCTTCACATGCTCGACCTCCCCCTCTAGGGCGGCCCCTAGCGGTCTGGCCCCCACCCCTAGTTGTCTGGACGGGTGGTGAAGTAACTGGAGCCGAAGTCGAGGGCTGTCCCCTCTGCTGTGAAGAACCACCAGAACGATGGGGACACTGACTCCACATGTTCCCAAACTCTCCGCACTCAAAACAACTCCCTGGAGCAAGAGACGGGGATCGATAGAAACCCCTGGCACCAAAATGGAAACTAGAAGAATCATGCATAGAGGAACACTGAACTGGTGGTGATCGAGTTGCACTCTAGGCTCGAAGGGCACCGATGAAGAATGGTCTGGCTGAAAATTACAAGGACCATGCCCCGAGGATGCACCACTATAGGCTGGGCGGACTGACTGAGGAGGCCTGAATGAAAGGCCTCTACCATGCTGAAACTGCCCCCTGGAAGGAGCACCACTAGAACCACCCAATCCACGAGGCCTCTTGGCCTCTCTCTCCTCCCACTGCTGGCAACGAACCGAGTCAATATCTTGAGCAATATCAACAACTTGCTCGAAGCTAGCATCTTATACTCTCTCCCGAGTCATAAAAAGGCGGAGCTAATAAGTGAGGCCATCCACGAACCTCCTAATCCTCTCCCTATCTCTAGGGACCAACTCGGTGGCGTGACGAGCTAACTCTGAAAACCGCATCTCATGTTGCATCACTGATAGCTCTCCCTGAGGCAGCTACTCAAACTGTATGTGTTGCTCCTCCCTGTGAGACTGGGGTACATACTTCTCCAAGAAGATAGTGGAACTGCTGCCAGGTGAGGGGTGTTGAACCAACAGGCTTATGCCTCTCAAAGTACTCCCACTAAGTAAAAGCATCCCTAGAAAACTGAAAAGTAGCAAACTAGACCCCACTGGTCTCTAGAATACCAGCAGTACGAACCATCCTCTGACACTTATCTAGAAAACCCTGGGCATCCTCGCCCTTAGCACCACTGAATGTCGGAGGCTGAAGTCTACTAAATCTCTCCAGTCTAAGCTGCTCGTCCTCTAGAATTGCTAGAACCACGAAGTCCCGAACTGGAGCAACCGGCTGGGCTGGAACTGCCCCTGGTGTCTGATGGCCCTGAGTAACCTGCTCAGGTTTTCGGGCAACTGGAGTCTGACTAGTCCCCGGGCCTGAGAAGTAACGGCAACTGTCTGAGCAAGGGTGGTACACACAGTCAAGATCTGACCCAAGGTCTCCTGAAGACCCGGAATAACAATAGGCACCGTCGGCGCCTGAGCCTGTCCCGCTGGAGCATCTACCGCGGGGACCGGATCCTGAATGGTACGTGGACCTACTAGTACTGCCCCGGATGCTGCACGGGTTGGTCCCTTATCTCTACCATGACCTCGACCCTTCGTTGGTCTAGATGGTGGCTAGTCACCCTGATCGGTAGCGCAAGTGCTCACCATTTGTGAGAGAATGAAACAACATAAGTTTAGAATTTTCCAGAATCAACAAAATAGCATGACAGAATTTAAGAAAAATGAGATTGTTCCTAAGGGTTCCGCAGCCTCTCGAAGATAAGTACAGACGTCTCTATACCGATCCGCGAGACTCTACAAACCCTGCTCATGACCGCCGAGTCCAATGTAACCTAGGCTCTGATAACAACTTGTCACGACCCCAAATGCTAAGCCGGCCGTGATGGCGCCTATCGTGGAACTACGGTAGCCAACAACCACATATTTACAGTTCTTATCAAAAATTTCCAACTCATTTTCAACATTCATAAACGTATAAAACTTTCTGAATCTTTTAAGAAAAACAAAACAGCTAAACAGTCTGCAACCATCCCCAAGATCCGGAGCCAACATGTCATGAGCATCTAAGAGTAGTACAAAATACCCCAATAGTCATAATACAAAATCTCAGAACGAAGAACTAAGTATAAAATAAGAAAGGGAAACAGAGATGATGTGGACGCTGAACATCTACCTCTATGTCCCGACTCCGGCTCTGCACAGAAATAAATGACTAACGCTCGGTACCAGCACTTGTATCTGCACACAGGGGTGCAGGGAGTAATGTGAGTACGCCAACTCAGTAGTAATGAAAATAAATCAAGTCTAAGCAGTAAGAAACACATAAGATCAAATCATCAGTTCACAATAGGCACAACATTTTTTTCCAACAGTATATATATATATATATATATACATATATATATATATATACATATATATATATATATATATATATATGAAATCAGCGTTCTTTAAAAGCCAATATCAGTAAAATGCTTTGAAAAATGTGTTTTCCAATAATTTCAGAAATAAAAATACCCCAAGATTTTAGTGTAAAATGAAATAAATCATAAATAGCCCCTCGGGCCAAAAGCATGAATCATAAATCGCCCCTCGGGAAGAACATCACTCACCATACCTTACAATCACTCAGTATCAGTCCCTCGGGCAAC
Organism: Nicotiana paniculata; assembly: GCA_005239505.1. Taxonomy (NCBI): domain Eukaryota; kingdom Viridiplantae; phylum Streptophyta; class Magnoliopsida; order Solanales; family Solanaceae; genus Nicotiana; species Nicotiana paniculata. The sequence continues at coordinate 70,443 of ML322861.1, forward strand.
CTCACTATCACTCATGACTCCCAATCATTCGTCACTCGGCACTCGACACTCGCACTCAGTAGGTGCCTGCGCTCACTGGGGGTGTGTACAGACTCCGGAGGTGCTGCTTCTGCCCAAGCACTAAAACCAATCCACCTCGTGGCATCTCATATCCTCACAATCAGGCACTCGGCACTCGCACTCAGTAGGTGCCTGTGCTCACTGGGGGTGTGTACAGACTCCGGAGGAGCTTCTTCAGCCCAAGCGCTAAAAATCAAGCCACCTCGTGGCATCTCATATCCTTACAATCAGGCCCTCGGCCTCACTCAGTCAGACACTCTCAGTAAGCCCCTTGGGCTATCAGTAAAATGGGGTACTCGACCCAAAACATCATTTTATTACTCAAATAGTGTATATAAGGCTGAGTTTCGAAAAACAGTAAAGCATAATATGACTGAGTATAAATCATAAGTCAACACGGTGAGAAAATAGTAGTGAAAATCACCCAAAGGGTCTAAACAAGCCGGCGCAAGGCCCAAAACATGGCTTATAGCCAAAATATAGCAATTGTTTTTTAACACAATTTAACATATGATTTAGAGTAAAATACGCAACTCAATAGTTGTCGCGGAAAGGACCAAGTCCACATCCAAAAATCAGTGAACGCCATACACTCTCCATCCGATATGTGCGTCACGCTAAAAATAGTGAGAAAATATGAAGTTCGGGGTTTCATACCCTTAGGACATGATTTATAGTCATTACTTACCTTAATCCGTCACAAATACTAATTCGCGATGCTCTTGCCTCTCGAATCGGCTCCCGACTGCTCCGAATCTAAACAAAACCAGATTAACATCATCAATATACGCTAAAGGAGAAAAGCCCAATCGAAAACTATCAATTTTAGGCACAATTCCCAAAATTGGCAAAACCCGAGTCCCGAGCCCCGTACCCACGTCTAGGAATTCGATAAAAATCGCATCACAAGAAACCACATCCTTTCTTGAGTCTACACATATAAAATGCATCAAAATTCGACCACAAACAACCCCTAAATACTTTAATTATAAGTCTCAATTTCTCAAGCCATAAACCCCCAACTGATGCCATTTAATTCACTAATTCCAAGCCTAATTTGTCACATAATAACATAGAATCGAGTTTATAGTCCGAGAAACTTGCCTCCACCGAAGACCCTTGAATTCCTTCTCCAAATTTCTCCCAAAATGACTCAACCTGCATGCAAAAATGATGAGAAATGCCAAAAATTCGCGGAGGCACATATTTATACTTCCTGCCCAGTTAATCCGCACCTGCGGACCCGCACCAGCGGTCCCATGTGCACACCTGCAAAAAGTCACTTAAAGTCCAAATTCCGCACCTGCAACTCCTCAGGTGCGGTACCACGTCCGCATCTGCGGTCCCTCACTGAGCTACCCAAATTCCGCATTTGCGGATTCTCTTCCACTTCTGCGTTCACACCAGTAAAATGGCACCAGCGGCAGCATTGCTGCAAATTCCTAAGTCCAAACCTCTGTTAGCCATCCGAAATCAATCCTGAGCCCCTCGGACCCCGACCAAACATACCAACACATCCCATAACCTCATTCAAACTTAGTCGAGCCTTAGAAACACCAAAAACAATGCAAAAACACCAAAATCACATCAATAAAAGCCTATGAACTTTGAAACTTCTAAATTTCACCAAGGATGCCGAAACCATCCAAAACACATCCAATTGACCTGAAAATTTGCACACATATCCAAAATGACATCACAAACCTGCTCCAACTTCCGGAATTCCATTCCAACCTCGATAGCCTATTTTCTCTACCGACCGAAAATCGCCAAAAATTATATTTCGCCAATTGAAGCCTAATTCTACTCTGCACATCAAAACTTCATTACAAACACACTCCTAATTCCCAAATCACCTAACAAAGCTATCTGAGCCATAGAATCTACATTCCGATGTCGTTTACCAATAAGTTAACTCCCTGTTGACTTTTCCAACTATTAAGCCAATTTAAGAGACTAAGTGTCTCACTTCTCACCACGACCACTCTGAACCCGAACCAACTGACCCAACACAACATAAATAGGCTAAGAAACATATGATAAAGCAGAAATGGGGCTAATCTCACGGAACGACCGGCCGGATCGTTACAATACATATGAGAACAAAAAAACATAAAGTGATAAAGGACAGATGTGGACTCGGATTTGGGCTTGAAGGAAAGTACACCCAGCGGAGAGCAAAGATGAACAACACCAGCTTCGAAGACTCCAAAAGGTTCAGGAAAAGAATTTGGTCGATACCCAATTTAAACACATGTACAAAAAGGAACAGAAAGTCATTATAGATGTGGTCCAATATACATAATTATACATAAGTAACACTAATATGGAACCAACATAAGCTACAACAATCAACAGTAATCAAGAATGAAAAATTAATATAAAGTGACACATAGTAAAGCAAATTACAATGAAGACCTTTATTTCCATTTAACACTAAAACCAAAGAGATTAACAAATGACAATAGATTAAAGGCTTAGGGTAGAATTCTATTCATGGCCAAGGTATTCTTTGGATCCCTAACACTTCAAAGTTCATAAGGGCCTCAAGGACCCCAAGGAGTGCTTGTGTCAGGGAGAACATCTCAACGAAGAACTAAATTTCACTCCTAAATACCCCTAACTACTCACACTTACTCTTCTCTGCAGGTTTGGGTGATAATGAGGCACTCAATATAAACCCAATACCACAGTGGTGAACACGTATAAGAAGAGGTATATTTCTTACAATTAAGTATTCAAAACACCAAAATATCATCAATGGATCATGGTTTGCACACAAGCATGTGATGCACTATCATGTAATTTTATCAGGTCTTGATAGTACTCAACAGAATAAATTACATGTGTAACCAAACAATGAGAAAAATATCAACATGTTAATATAAGAACTCAGAATAAGCGAGTTTTTAAATTTAAGGGAGCATGGGAGATATCAAGCATGTCAACTTCAATAGCCCTACTTGCAGGTTCATACTTATGAAGGTCATTAGATGTGATCATGTAATTAATCATGTATACACTTAATGGGAATCTACTCACAAACTAGCATTCCATTCCTCACTGAGTGTGAAAGTTAAAAACTCACTTCAAGGTTCTTGTTGCGGCCAAATGCAGACGCAAGTATATACAATCGTCAAGTAATAGTGACTAACAGTCGGATGTCAAATCCACGAGGACTTGTGATTAACTATTAACTAAATTATAATATCCTAATTATCTAAACAACGATTAAACCCTAAAGTGGTGATGCTAAAGAAATTAAACTAAAAGGAAAAGAACTAATGAACTTTAAACAGAGGAAGAACAGATTTTTATATTATCAATGTGATGAAAACGATCTAGGGTTATGGGCTATTTAACATTCCTATTGTATTCTTCAATTGAATTGACCAACTAATTTATCTAGTGTATTGGTTAATATGGTAAATATTGCTCATATGAATATGTCGAGTTCTTACTCGCCTATTAAAGTTAACCTAACGCTTATATGTCTACGGAATAAGAACCAACAAGAACGCATTTATAATTCCTGTAAGCCAACCAAGCAACGCAATTAAGTATATTGTCTATCCTAACCGGGAATCTGTTCCCCGATGCCCAGGTTCAACAATTTGATGTACTTAATCCTATATAAAACTAGAATTCTCACTTTCGAGTTCAACTCTAGATTCATAGATAGTCAAGCAATCAAATAATTAAGCGCATGATTGAATAAATAAACCAATATGATAAACTAAGAAATCAAAGTCAATATCCGAATAATAATAGTCATGAAAGAACCACAACCCTAGAACATGAAGTTTTTAGCTCCAAATACACATGGCAGCAAAACAAGAAATCACACAAAGAAACATAAAAATTACTAAGTTTGGTGGAAGAAAAGATGAAATCGGCCTCCATTGCGGCTCTGTGCTCACCCTTCGCCAAAAGTTTGTCAAAATTTCTCAAAATAACTTTTTTACATGTATTTATATCAAGTAGGGTCGAACCCAGACAAAAATACCTTTTCCTGCACGAACTGGGATTATAACTGTGTAAAAGTTACACAGGGGCGACGTATGGGGCGACGCGCCAGGTGAGGCAGTAGTGGACTTTATCAGAGAGCGTGCATGTCACGATCCTAATTTCCAACTCGTGGGATAGTGATAGCGCCTAACACAATACTTTCTAGGCAAGCTACTGTCAGAAATTAATTAACCATTTTCTTTCAAACATTTACTTAAACGCAACAAGACAATTTAAAATAAACTAAATCCAATAATTTCCAACGAATAACTTCATGAATAATACTAATAATCAATAATTAAGTCGAACCACGAACTAAATATATAACTATAAGACTACCCCAGAGTCTGGTGTCACAATTCACGAACCACTAAGAATACTACAAATAATGGGCTGAAATAATTGTGTATTTGTTTTGAATTTACTAAGACATTGTCTATAAAATTAAGAGAAGACTCCAGGAATCTGCGGACGCCAGCAGATCTACCTCGTGTCTCCGAGTATATGATGACAGCTACTAAAATCTCCTAACTCTGACTGGTACCTAGATCTTCACAAAAGAGTGCAGAGTGTAGTATCAGTACAACCGACCCCATGTATTGAGTAAGTGCCGAGCCTAATCTCAAGGAAGTATTGACGAGGCTATGGTGGGGCATTTACAGTATAACCTGTAAACAATATATAATAAAGCAAGAAGGAAAAATTCTAAAATAAACAAAACAATAACTGTAGCAACAATTAGAAAACTCAGCCACCTTTTCCAGGTCGCAGCTATAACCAAATCTCACATAAGTTTCCAAATTTCCAAACTTTGACTTTAAAAATAAAAGTAAGTGCAAAATATGAAAAGTAGTAAAGTAAAACAATAAGTTTTCAAATCTTCCCTTTTGAAAATCAATAAAACATAAGTGTCCTCCCTTATCGCTCCTTGTTGCGGCGTGCAACCCGCTCCCACCTGTTCACCCTTATTTCTCCTCCCTATATATATCACCTTTATTGCTCCTGTTGCGGCGTGCAAACCCGATCCCACCTGTCAACCCTTATCACTCCTTGTTGCGGCGTGCAACCCGCTCCCACCAGACATATCACATCACTTTATTTATGAAAATTTTCACAATTCAGGCCAAATTCCTTCACAATAGTTTTGTCTCCACAATTATAAATAGAATTATGTACAACTCATAAACTTCATCAATTATCATTTCACAATGAGATCAACCGGAATATATATAATCAAATACTGTCAACCAACTCATCCTTTTTATGTATCAAAATGAAACCAAGGGAACAACCAACACTTCCAAATACTTGAAACAATATCAAACAACAAGTTAACGAAACCAAGTAATCATGGAGACATCAATGAGCACAAAACAATTAAGCTATGAATCACATAAATTAGAAACGGAAAAGGGATCATGTTCAACAACCAAGTTGGTGCTGTATAGATACTCGTCACCTCACCTATATACCACACACGTGCAAATTCACGTAGTAATTAAGTGGGGATTCTTATTCCCTCAAGTCAAGGTAAACTAAGCACTTACCTCAATCTCACAAGCAATCACTGCTCTAGCACTGCCTTTCCTTTAGAATTTGCCTCTAACCCGCTCGAATCTAATCACAATTGGTTCAATATCATCGATTATTGCTTAAAAGAATCAACTTTAATTAAATTCTATGGTTTACCTATGTTTTCTTATCAAAATACAAAAATCGACTTTGATCTCGCTTGGCCTAAACTCGAGGTTCAAACCAAAACCTGTTTACCCAATCTCCCCTGAGCCCGGATATACAATTGATTTTGGAATCCGACCTCAATTCGAGGTCTAAATCCCCAAATTTCGAAAGTCCTAAGTTCTACAAAAAACCCCAACTTTTACCATGAAAACTTTAGATTTTTGGTTGAAATTTTTATTAAAAGTTGTTAAGGAATGAAATGAATTAGTTAGAGATCACTTACCAATGATTTGAAGAAGTTTGGGTCTTCGGAATATCGCCTATGCAGGTTTAGGGTTTGAGAGAATTGAAAAAGAAGTGAAAACCCCGTCTAAAATCTTATTTAACTGGGTGCGGATCTTGCATTTGGGAACTGGGGTTCGCAAATTTTGGGCAGTCATCGCATTTGCGATAAATTTGTCGTATTTGCAACATTTCGATGTCTCGCATTTGCGAATAGGAATCTCGCATTTGCGAGATTTGGGATTGACCCAGGACTTCTCAAATGCGAGATCAGAGGCCTGCAACAGCATATTTTCAGTTGTGATAAAAAAATTTAAGTCTAGCCACTCCGTAGCCTACCCGAAACTCACCCGAGCCCTCGGGGCTCCAAGGCTAACATGCACGCAAGTCTAAAAACATCATACAGACTTGCTCGTGCGATCAAGTCATCGAAATAACATCAAAATATACAAATTTAACCTCAAAACTCCAGATTTCCTCGAGAACATTCAAATTCCTAACTTTTCAACCGGATGTCCGAATCACGTCAAACCAACTCCGATTCTTATCAAATTTCACAGATAGAACTTAAATATCATAACAAACTTGTTCTGGGCTCTGGAACCAAAATAACGGGTTGATACCAACAATTTCACATATTATTTAATTTCTTTATTTCTTGTAATAACCAGCTGAACAATTTTCTTCAGAAATTGTTTTCTAAGGCTAGGGACCTCGGAATCCAATTCCGGGCATACTCCCAAGTCCCATATTTTACTAAGGGCCTCCCGGGATCGTCGGAACGCATATCCGAGTTTGTTTACTCAAAATGTTGACCAAAGTCAACTAAAACTATATTTTAACTCTAAAAATTACTATTTCTCATATTTTCACATAAAAGCTTTCCGGTTTCACACCCTGACTGTGCACGTAAATCGAGGTAAATAAAATTTATATTTTAAAGGCTAATGAGCCTGGAATGGAGTCTTAAGTTATAAGATGACACTTTGGGTCATCACAATCTCCACCTGCAAAACAAACGTTTGTCCTCGAACGGATGTAGAAAATTACCTAAATTGGCAAACAAGTTGGGATATCTACTTTGCATGTCCGACTCGGACTCCCAAGTAGATGCCTCAACTGGCTGACCCCTCCACTGCACTCGAACTGAAGGGTAACTCTTTCATCTCAACTAACGAACCTGCCGGTCTAGAATAGCTACCGACTCCTCCTCATAAGTCAGATCTTTGTCCAATTGGACAGACCTGAAGTCTAACACGTGGGACATGTCACCATGATATTTTTGGAGCATAGATACGTGAAATACCGGATGAACGGAGGATAACCTTGGAGGCAACGCAAGTCTATAAGCTACCTCCCCCACTCTATCAAGAATCTCAAATGTCGTGATATAGCTAGGGCTCAACTTGCCCTTCTTCCCAAATCTCATGACACCCTTCATGGGCGATACCCGAAGTAATACTTTCTCTCCAACCATGAATGCCACATCACGAACCCTACGGTCAGCGTAACTTTTTTCCCTAGACTGAGCTGCACGAAGTCGATCTTGTATAATCTTGACCTTATCTAAGGCCTCTTGAACTAAGTCTGTGCCCAATAACCGAGCCTTTCTCGGCTCAAACCACCCAACTGGCGATCTACACCTTCTACCATATAATGCCTCATAGGGAGCCATCTGAATGCTTGACTGATAACTATTATTGTAGGAAAACTCCGCTAATGGCAATAACTGATCCCAAGAACCCCCAAAGTCAATAACACAAGCACGGAGCATATCATATAAAATATGAATACTACCCGTCCATCTGAGGATGAAATTCGGTGCTCAACTCAACTTGGGTACCCAACTCTCGTTGAACTGCCCTCCAAAAGTACGAGGTAAACTGCGTACCTCGATCAGAAATGATAGACACGGGCACACCGTGAAGGCGAACAATCTCTCAAATATATACCTCTGCCATCGCTCTGAAGTGTAAGTACTTGCCACTGGAATGAAATGTGTTGATTTAGTCAACCTCTCCACAATAACCCAAATGGCGTCGAACTTCCTCTGAGTCTGTGGGAGTCCAACAACGAAGTCCATAGTGATACGCTCCCACTTCCACTCAGGAATCTCTATCTGCTGAAGCAAACCACCGGGTCTTTGATGCTCATATTTCACCTGTTGGAAATTCAAACAACGAGCCACATAAGCAACAATATTCTTTTTCATCCTTCGCCACTAGTAGTGCTGTCGCAGGTCCTGGTACATCTTGGCAGCACCCGGGTGAATAGAATACTTAGAACTGTGAGCTTCTTCAAGAATCAACTCATGAAGGTCATCAACATAAGGCACACATATACGACCCTGCATCCTCAGAACACCATCATCTCCAATTGTAACCTTCTTGGCACCACCATGTCGAACTGTGTTCCTAAGGACCATCAAGTGCGGGTTATCATCCTGCCGATTTCTGAGACGCTCGAATAAGGAAGACCGAGCAACTATACAAGCTAGGACATGGTTGGGCAAAATATCCAACCTCACGAACCGATTAGCCAATGTCTAAATATCTGAAGCTAACGGTCTCTCACCAACTGGAATACATGAAAGGCTGCCCATACTTACTGCTTTCCTACTCAATGCATCGGCCACTACATTGGCCTTCCTTAGATGATACAATATAGTGACGTCATAATATTTTAATAACTCAAACCATATCCTCTGTCTCAAATTAAGATCCTTTTTCTTGATCAAATACTGGGGGCTACGATGATCCGTGTAAACCTCACATGGCAAGCCATAAAAATAGTGCCTCTATATTTTAAATGCATGAACAATGGCTGCCAACTCTAAGTAATGGACAGGATAATTCTTCTCATGAATCATTAACTGCTGAGATGCATATGCTATCACCCTGCTCTTTGGCATCAATACCGCTCCCAACCCAATACGGTAAGCATCATAATATACCGTGAAATATTTTGAATCTGATGGTAACACCAATACCGGTGCTGAAGTCAAGGTTGTCTTGAATTTCTGGAATCTCACCTCACACTCATTCGACCATTTAAATGGGGAACCATTCTGAGTCAATCACGTCATCGGGGCTGCTATAGACAAGAACCCCTCCACAAAACAACAGTAGTATCCCGCCAAACCCAAGAAGCTCTTGATTTCCGTGGTTGAAGTGGGTCTAGGCCAATTCTTGACTGCCTCTATATTCTTAGAATTTACTTGAATTGTCATGACCCAAAATCCTAACTAAGGTCCTGATGGCGCGCAACACTGGGGTCAGGCAAACCAACACTCAGATTACAAAGGATTTTTCAATATTTGATCAAAACAACCCAACATGTGCCAAGTTTTAAAGCTCAAAATATTAATTTAAAAGATAAATAGCCAATTTAACCAAAAACAGGCATAAAGAGACATGAGAAATATATATATATATATATATATATATATATATATATATAGACTCGCAGACCATAATATCTACCACGTGTGTGCCAGGAACTAGTGTCACAAGTCCTACGGGCATACTAACAGAATATACAAAAGATACAATGTAACGGTCCCGCTGTCTGTAAGAAATAGACGGGTATAACAAAAGAAACCCCATGGTGCTGCCGAGGATCATTAGGATAAGCAGCTCACCGTGAAGTCAGGTCCAATCTATACTCAGAATCGAGCCCTGGTCTGATAAGAAGATGCACCAGCCTCAGAACCTGCACAATCAAGTACAGAAGCGTAGCATGAGTACATAAACAAATATGTACCCAGTGAGTATCCCGCCTAACCTCGAAGAAGTAGTGCCGAGAGGTCGACTTTAAATACAGGATAAACAGAAATAGCAGTAATAAATAGTAATAATAAGGACAGGAGCAACAATAAGCATTATGTAATACTTTTACTTAACACCTTTCCATAGCATAAAAGCTACTTAGTTCCCATCTTTCATAAAATCAACAGATAAATTAAAGGGTTTCCTATCAATTATTAACACATAACAAGCCGTGAACGAGCGGGCGATACAACGTGAAAAGTAAATGTGCACTGCCGAGGGTCGAACGGCCCGAACCATAGATGCATCTATCTGCCCCACTCGCGAATCGAACATGCGACGCGATAAATATAATACCAGGACTACCCCGCTCGCGAATCATTCATGCGACTCAGGTTAACATAATACTAGGACTACCCCGCTCGCGAATCATTCATGCGACTCGGGTTCCCCTATAAATACATGATTAACAGCAAATTCCGGATAGTTTAGCAGGGAACATACTATCATGATAGAATTTAATAATGTCAACTTCAAAGCATAACTTCTTAGGCCTTCACATGTGAGATTCAGGGATATTATACTACTTAGACCATATGCAAGATCACAGATATCACACATAAAGCATGCTTGTGAGTCCTAAACAACCCGATAAGGCATAATAGTAGCTATGCACGGGCTCTCGTCACTTCGTGCATGCGTAGCCCCCACAAATAAGGTCAAAACCCCATTTATAATAACCTATGGGGACAATTCCCTCTTACAAGGTTAGAAAGGAGACTCACCTCCTGTCGAACCTACTCTCCAGGTCAAGAACGCGCCTGAAACTCCAAACTCGTCACCCAAAGTCTCGAAACTAGCCAAATGTTATACAAATATATCAATTTATACTCAAAATTCTTGAATTCTCCTATTTATTTAGTAATTTCACCTTACTTTGAAAAATCCTAAAATACATCCCTGGCCCACATGCTCAGATTCCGGAAATTTTTGAAGGAATCAATTACCCATAGCCTAAGGATTATTAGTATATAGTTTTTTTGTGATTTCATGGAAAATTCCTTAGTGAATCTCCCAATTTTTATAAATCCTAGGTTATTACTCTAACCCTTGAATTTCCACTAATTAATGTTAATCTACCTAAGAATCCAAGTATTAGACTAAGTTTGTGGTAGGAATTACTTACCTCAAAATGGCTAGGTCATTTGTCTCTCTTGCATGCTCAAAAATCACCCCAAGGAAGAAGAAGAATGCCCAAAAATGGTTTAAGTCCCGTTTTAAAACACACTGCCCAGTTGTGGTTTCGCACCTGCGGCTCAAGGACCGCACCTGCGGTCTCGCACTTGCGAGTAAATGCTCGCACCTGTGGAAATGGGACAAGGGGCCTGGACTAGCACCTGCGGAGAGGAGCTCGCACCTGCGGCTTCGCTCCTACGGATGTTATCCGCACCTGCGAGAAATGGGCAGCCTCACCTGAAGCCGCACCTGCGAGGCAAGGGCCGTAAGAGCAGTCTCGCACTTGCGACTGGGCAACCGCACCTGTGGTTACACCAGATCAGGTGCACCAGCAACTGCTTCAGCTGGTTTTTGGCCTCGTTTGGTGCCCGAGAAGCACCTAGGCCTACCCGAGCCCCCGCCCAAATATACCAACAAGTCCCAAATCATAATACGGACTTGCTCGATCCTTCGGAACACCCAAAACAACGCTAAAACTCAAAATCACACCTCAAAACCCCTAGAATCAAACTTAGGAACTTTAAGTTTCTTGAATTTGTTAACAATGCGCCGAACTGACCAATACTACTCGGAATGACCCCAAATTTTGCGAGCAAGTCATAATGACATAACGGAACTATTCCCGGTCTCAGAACTCCGTTTGGTCCTCGATAACACAAAAACACGTCCTAAACCATAATATGAACTTAAGGAAACTCTTATTTCGATATTTGGGCGCCGAAACGCTCCCGGGTCATCCCAAAACCCATTTCGAACATACGCCCAAGTCCAAAATCATCTTACGAAGCTACCGGAACTGTCAAAACTTGACTCCGAGGTCATTTACTCAAAATATTGACCGATGTCAAACTTGGCCTTAAAGGCCAACCTTAAGGAACCAAGTGTTCCTATATCACTCTAAACACTTCCGAATCTCGAACCACCCGTCCCCGCAAGTCATAAATCACAATAAGCCGCTATGGGAAGTTTCATTTAGGGGGACGGGGTCCAATAGTGCAAAACGACTGATCGGGTCATTACATTCTCCACCTCTTAAACAAATGTTCATCCTCGAACGGGTGTAGAATCATACCTGAAGTGTTGAATAAGTGCGGATATCTGCTCCGCATGTCCTCCTCGGACTCCCAGGTCGCCTCCTCGACTGGTTGGCCCCTCCACTGGACCTTTACGGTAGAAGCTCTCTTGGATCTCAACTGGCGATTCTACCTACCAATAATAGCAACTGGGTCCTTCTCGTAGCCCAACCTCTCATCCAACCGAATAGTGCTGAAATCAACCACGTGAGAGAACTCAACGTGGTACCTCCGGATCATGGATACATGAAAGACCGGATGAACTCCTGACAAACTGGGAGGTAAAGCTAGCTCATAAGCAACCTCCCCAACTCGCCTCAACACCTCAAAGGGACCTATAAACCCTGGGCTCAGCTTGCCCTTCTTCCCGAACCTCATAATACCCTTCATTGGCAAGACTTTCAACAGGACCTTATCTCCCTCCATAAATGATACATCACGCGATTTCTGATCCGCGTAACTCTTCTGTCTGGACTGTGTTGTGCGGAGCCTCTCCTGAATCAACTTCACTTTCTCCAAAACATCCTTCACCAGGCCGGTGCCATATAACTTAGCCTCGCAAGACTCAAACCACCCGATAAGAGAACGACATCACCGACCATACAAAGCCTCAAATGGTGCCATCTCAATGCTGGACTGATATCTATTATTGTACGCAAACTCGGCCAAAGGAAAGAACTAGTCCCACTGACCTCCGAAGTCAATAACACATGCCCTGAGCATGTCCTCCAATATCTAAACTGTACACTCTGACTGGCCATCAGTCTGAGGGTAAAATGATGTGCTGAGATCTATTTGGGTAACAATCTCACTATGCAATGCTCTCCAGAAGTGCGATGTGAACTGAGGACCTCCATCTCTTACAATGGACACCGGCACACCGTGTAACCGAACTATCTCCCGAATATAGACCTGTGCTAACCTCTAAGAAGTATATGTGGTAGCCACTTGAATGAAATACGCCGATTTGGTCAATCTATCCACAATGATCCAAACCGCGTCAAATTTCCGCAAGGTCCGAGGCAACCCAACCACGAAGTCCATAATGATGCCCTCCCACTTCCACTCAAGAATGGGCATCTGCTGAAGAAGGCCTCCTGGCCTCTGGTGCTCATACTTAACATGCTGGCAATTAAGACACCTAGCCACATACTCCACAATGTCCCGCTTCATCCGCCTCCATCAATAATGCTGCTTCAAATCACGATACATCTTCGTAGCACCAGGATGAACAGAATACCGAGAACTGTGTGCCTCCTCTAAAATCCTCCCTCTCAGGTCTTCGACATTAGTTCAAACAAATGGGTAAGTCTTGTAATGTGGTTGCTAAAGAAACATGATTACATGCTCAAAGGGTTAACTATGATATATAACAATTAGGCGGGTAAAATATATATATCTGGCTCAACACAGAAACGCCGATATCACTTCCAAGACTGAACACAACTACTATTTCGCTTTGCAAACACACGGGGCAAGTTCTAGGCATCAAATATAATGCACAAAATAACACAAAATTTTACACACACATGGCACATAACTCGCTCAAATTTGTACTCATCAAGACGCTCTAGTCAAAGCAGTTAAGCAAATTTAAGATCATACAATTTAAGGTACTTATACAAGAATCAAAAACTGAGCCTAAGTGTCACAACTAAAGTACTCACTATTTTCAAGGCATATAAAGTCAAGAGATATTGCGTCAATTCCAATAACATCACAGGGGTTCCTACTCCAAAAAAAATTAACTGCATCGGTTCAAACAAAACCATTGGAAAAGAACTGCAACACAAAGAAAAACCAAGGGGTAATTACTACACTACCTCAAAACAAAATCTTTTTGTCCTTTTTCTTTCGACTTTAATCCCTCAAGAAAACTGTTGAGGGGATCCATCGTCAGAAAAATTCCAATTTTGCTGCTTTTTTCAATTTTTCTTAGGAGGTACTAAATTACTACACAACTATAAAAATAAAAATATGAAAATAAAAAAATAATAAATTAACATACTAATATAATACTACTAATGATCTAAAGGAAATCTCTCACCCCACACTTAAAAGAGTGCAGTGTCCCCAATGCACAAATAAAGTAAAACAATAACGGGAATGGACAAGAAACATCCTGAAAGGCCAAAGGCCGAAGCAATAGCATCTCATGGGGTACTCAGACTTCCTCTAGGCATGGTCCTTTACGTGGCCACCCGACACTTAGTCCTAACCATCTAGCTAGCTTTTGTGCACTTCCTATGGCTTTGCTCCTTATGCTTATAATCCTACAAAATAAAAACAGACACTACCAAAATAATATAATAAAAATAATCACAAAAGAAAGCAGTAAAGTTGGGTTGCCTCCCAACAAGCGCCTAATTTAACATCACAGGATGACATGAACCACTTTTTTCCTCCACCTCGAACTTATGAATTTTGAGCCCCTAATTTGTCTACAAGCTTTCTGTTATGCTTCCGGGGCGAGAGAGAAATTTAATTGGGCCAAGCAACCAATACTGCATTCTACACTTCTTGTCCTTTAGATGAGGAATGTATTTTTTTCTCTCTGGCACGACAAATCCAATAATGTAATCATATTGTTCCTCTTTCATTGACTCCTCCAAAGGCTCAGAAGACTCGATTTTCTTGTCATCATCCGAACACAATGTCGAAAATGTTTAGAATGAGGACTAACAAGCTCCAACTCTGAAATTGTATTACTATTTACATCCTCATATTTACATGTACTAAAGTCTTCAAGTATAATATTATTTGCTTCCTCGCATGACTCCAGTGTACTTTTCTCTACATGGGCATCATCAACAAACATATGCTCGAATGATGGACTCTCCACTTTTAGCTCCTAAATTTAGCATATAAGATCCTTTTCAACTTCAGACAACTCATTACTATTTTGTTGGGTGTTAGACGCATCAACCTTTTCATTCAATTGAGCCTTTAAGTTGTGAATAACAGTGCCAAAATTTTTAATATCTTTCCCCAGTTCAGCTCTTCCTTTTATAAAGTCTTTCATCCAATCTGTAATTTCCTCACGTTGAGCCTCATATATTTCCAATCCTTCAGCTTGTTCTACCAACCAAGTTTGACTCAAAATCTCCTCTTTTTCAAAATTTTCCTCCTGCTGGTACTCACTCTCTTCATTCAATTCTTCCATATTGCCCTTCATTCTTGTGATTGCCAACCTCATTCTTGTCATGTATGTTTTGAGTTCCTCATATTTACATGCACTAGAGTCTTCAAGTATAATATTATATGCTTCCTCGCATGACTCTAGTGTACTTTTCTCTACATGGGCATCATCAACAAACATATGCTAGAATGATTGACTCTCCACTTTTAGCTCCTCAATTTGGCATATAAGATCCTTTTCAACTTCACACAACTCATTAATATTTTGTTGGGTGTTAGACGCATCAACCTTTTCATTCAATTGAGCCTTTAAGTTGTGAATAACAGTGCCAAATTTTTTAATATCTTTCCCCAGTTTAGCTCTTCCTTTTATTAAGTCTTTCATCCAATATGTAATTTCATCACGTTGAGCCTCATATATTTCCAATCCTTCAGCTTGTTCTACCATCCAAGTTTGACTCAAAATCTCCTCTTTTTCAAAATTTTCCTCTTGCTGGTACTCACTCTCTTCATTCAATTCTTCCACATTGTCCTTCATTCTTGTGATTGCCGACCTCATTATTGTCATATATGTTTTGAGTTCTTCATGTTGCTCTGCTACTTGCCTCAAAATATCCCTAATATATGTATCATGTTCCATATCATGCACTTCATTGCCCCTGTCAAACTCACAAACACTATTAGAAATATCATAATAAAGGCTCAGAGAAGGATGAAAAAAATTAGCACAACCATCCCAATAGCCATCATGACCACCACACATATTAAAAATATTCCATTAAAAGGATAGATATTGTGCAGACAACTTGCTTCCGGTAACATTCTGACAATTTTTCCACCAGGGGGGTCCTCCACTATATGGATAGGGATCATCAAAATAAAGATAACCATCATTTGAATAATTTTATTCCAAGATGCCATATTAAAATGAATAAAAAATACTAACTAAACTAAAACAAAAAAACATTAATAGATAAAAAATAAATGTCTAATAATATAGCTAATTTTTATGTCCCCGGTAACGGTGCCAAAAACTTGTAGCGGCCAAACGCACACGCAAGTATACACGATCGTCAAGTAATAAAGTGACTAAAAGTCGGATGTCGAATCCACGAGGACTTGTGATTAACTATTAACTAAGTTATATTATCCTAATTAGGTAAACAAGTACTAAACCCAAAAGTGGTGATGCTAATTAATTAAACTAAAAAGAAAAGAACTAATGAACTTTAAACAGAGGAAGAGAAGATTTTTATATTATCAATGTGATGAAAACGATCTAGGGTTATGGGCTATCTAACGTTCCTATTGTATTATTCAATTGAACTGACTAACTAATTTATATCCCGGACGGCTAGATTCAAGAACTTACTTTACTCAATCTGATATGCAATCTAGAATTCCCACTTTCGAGTCCAACTCTAGATTCATAGATAGTATTCAATCGGTGATGAAGAAATCAAATAATTAAGTGCGTGATTGAATAAATAAACCTATATGATAAACTAATAAATCAAAATCAATATCCGAATAACAATAGTCATGAAAGAACCACAACCCTAGAATATGAAATTTAGCTCCACATAGACATGGTAGCAAAACAACAAATCATACAAATAAACATAAAAATTACTAAGTTTGGTTGAAGAAAAGATGAAACCCGGCGTCCACGGCGGCTCTGTGCTCTCCCATCGTCAAAAAGTTGTTAAAAGTTCTCAAAATAATGTTTTTACATGTGTTTATACCAAGTAGGGTCGGGCTCAAATGAAAATACCTTTTCCTGTGCGAACTGGGATAATAACTCTGTAAAAGTTGCACAGGCGCACCGCATGGGGTGACACGCCAGGCGGGGTAGTAGTGGACTTTATTAGAGAGCATGCAAAATTAACTAGCAACAACAATGGGCAGCCGCAGTGCAGCGGGCATCGCACAGTGCGACGCTTTAGTGGTCATTTCAAGAGAATTTCCAAATTTCAATCCATCTACTACTTTGTCTTGTGTAATAATGAATAGGGAAGCTACTTCAATGATTCACATGTCACTTGCATGTCTCACTTTGGAGGATTAAATTCCTTAACTTAAAGAATTTTGGTTTCATCTTGCATGTCTTCTAACAAGCCGTGATAGGCCTTTTTTAGGCTTTGGGAATTTTTCTTTCACTTTTTATATACATGCGCGGTACTCGATCCCCGAACATGATTCCGGCTTTATATTTTTGGATTTTACTCAGACTTCAAAGCTCTAAATAGCTTGAATTATTTCCATGACATCTACATAGCTCGGAATCAATCCTACAAGGCATAAAACACGTAACTAGTGCAAAAGCTCAAACATAATTAAAGTGCAGTAAATTATAGTGTAATAAGTGACTAAAATACGAGATTATAGCCAACCATTAGTTCTTAAGAGGCAGGGACAGGAAAATGCATTGCCTAGTGATCCACCAAAGAGATTTTTATTCCATTTAAGTTGGTTACGAGTTTAATATATAGTCCTGCATCCGAACATGGTAGATAGATACTTAAAGGGATACTTCTATGTATATGGGTAAGTTGCACTGAACTCACTAAGTTTCAATGACCTGGGAACACATTCACAAATAACACATACAAGTAGCATTCCTCCTCTGAGACATGGATGAGTATAAAACTCCCAATGAATGGAACTTAAACATGTACATGTTATATTCTATCCAAACTACAACATTACAATATGACTGAGTACCAAACAACATGGAATTAGACCAATAAGATAAAAATAGTGGTCATGAACAGTGAAAGTTTATACTAGGTAAGCATATTTCTGTTACAATCTAGGTAGGCTGGTTTGTCATAATGAAGCCCTACAACAATTGATTATATCAGATGTCATTCAACTATAAAAGGTGAAATTTCAATTAGGTTTATAGACATGACTTAAACCAAGTAAATATCAGAAGACAAAACTGAAATGCATAGGTTCCTTAGAGCTTAATCCAGACACTTTAAGGCATTATATCATATAGTGAAGTTCACATATGTGATAAAACGGTTAGGGGAGCTGACAAAAGGTATTACACTGATTTTCTAGAGTTACAGAATCATAGAAGAATACATTTAAATAAGGAGACAGTTCAAGTATTGTAAACTACCATGCTTAGGTCAAGTGACAGCCATATACTTAACATCATACATTTACACCCAATCAGGCCAGATATCAAGTGAATCATACAAACAATATGACATAATACACATGAGATATACAACAGAATATCAGAAGATTAAGCCAACTATTAAGGTGGTTTGAAAGTTCTTTTTTTGATTCTCAAGAGTATAACAATTCATATGTAAGTTATCAAGAAAAATGGTCATTAGGATTACCAGAATAACTAATCAATACATGGCTCTCATTTAAACATTAAAGAACTTATGATTCTGGAGTTCAGTGATCTGTTATAAATTAATAACAAACATATAGAGACAATCAACCATAACATATTAAAGATAGAGTAGTTTAACCAGATATAACATAGCAAACATTCTTGCAATTAAACAATTAAAAGAGGAAGAATGTTGAGGTTCATTGACCTCCATTAGGGAAGAAAACCAAATGAGAGCCTTATCCAGGCGTTAAGAATCCAAGACTCAAACTCCGACCAGGGTAGTGCTCAGAATTGGAAGGAATCATAAAACCTAGTTAGAAAGAAACCTAGTTTGATTTTTTGCTACTCAAGACATGAAAAAAAATTGTTCGTTCAGTGATTTCGTATGTACGTTCTCTTGTTAGGTGAGAGTATTAAAGCCTCTATTTATAGTGGTATTAAATTACCTCTAGGGTTTGACAGAATTCAAACTGATAGTGAAGAGTGACTAAGGTCATATGATGCAAGCAAATAAGTGAAAATGAAAGGAAATCAGAGGAGAAAATGTGAGAAGATTTACCTGAGTGGAAATAAGTTGTTGAAAGAGAGGATCCAACAGACAAACCCCAATGTCTATAGGTCAGTTACTTCTGGACAAGGAATAACAATAATGATGATGAAGAAAAGCCATGTAGGCCATGGATTTAACAACACATAAGAGAAATTTGGGATTTGATGTTGCATCATTGAATATTAGGCTTTCAGATTTGGGAATTTTAATTTCGAATGATGAAACAAGGAAAGAACAAGCGAAAAGCGCGGATAGAGAAGACACAGGAGATGATTTTCTGTTTGATTTATGACCTTGCATAAATTTGTGCAAGTTCTGTGACTGATTTGAGCTAGTGAATATAAAGAGTGGAAGGGGAAAGGAGGGCAACAGGTTCTTAGAAGAAATGATTTAGGGTTTTTATGGGGTAGACCAAACTGGTCTCTAGGTTAAAGTGGAAGGGAAAGATCTGGGCCGTTGGATCATTTGATCAACGCGCTTGATAATTCGAATGTTATAATATTTTACCGAGGAATTATATGATCCATTAGATATTTGTGTTTCAGCGCCGGAGATGAGACTTTGACAATATTAAAATTATAGGGAAACTAATATTAAACACAGGATGTTGATCAAATAGATCAATGACTCGGATGTGCATGTGTTTCTTGTGTGAGTGCTTTGAGAGTGGTGACATGACAACTTTTAATTGGCTTGAAGAGAGG
Source organism: Nicotiana paniculata (assembly GCA_005239505.1). Classification (NCBI taxonomy): domain Eukaryota; kingdom Viridiplantae; phylum Streptophyta; class Magnoliopsida; order Solanales; family Solanaceae; genus Nicotiana; species Nicotiana paniculata. The sequence goes on from ML322861.1 coordinate 90,302, forward strand.
CATTGATTGCCAAGGTGGATTAGATGGGGTTGTTTGGACTAGATTAAATCTGTTTGGGCTTGGTATTTTGGGCTAAAACTGATCTAAAGGGTAGCAAATTTATATTTGATTGGGTGTTTGTAAATGTAGACTTTTTGGTTTTAGCCCTTTACAATTAATTTAAATGAACTTACATAATTTCAATAAAATGTAGTAGAAATTAAAATCATCAAATATACTACTAATTACTGTAATTCATTAATTATGCATAAAATACTTTATTTTCTAAATTATGACATTAATTTTGATTTATTGACTAATGATCCAACAAAGCAGAATGTTGAAGCAACAATGAAGCAACAAGCTTCAGCGCCTAATTGGACTGGACAATGCAATTGTAATCGTGCCGCAACTAATGGTATGTCTCTTGATTACATTCCACCGGAATTGGTTGAAGGATCTGTAATTGTTAAGCTTGACAAAGGAGAAACAGAAAAGGAGATTGATAAATGGAAGTTTGCGCTAATAGTATATGTAGTGGGAGATACACCTGGGTATAATTACATGAGCAAATATGTGCAACAAAACTGGAACACTGTATCAGAACCTAGAATCTATTATCATAAGGAGGGATATTGCGTTGTTAAATATTAAAGCATAGCAGACATTAATGAAATACTATATGTAGGACCTTATAGAATTAACAACAGACCTATGATTTTAAGAAATGGACTCTAGACTTTGATTTCAATGCAGAGTTCCTCACAGAATTGCCTTGTGGGTTAAGTTCCCAAATCTGCCCATGAGTTGTTGGAGCAGGGATTCATTGAGTAGGATCGCCAGTGCCATTGATGTTCCTAAATATGTGGATGAATGTACAATAAAGCATACTAGAATATCCTTTGCTCGAATTCTCATTGAAGTTAATGTCCCCAAGGACTTGCCATTTGAAATAACAGCGATGGGTCCTTCAGGGAAAACATTCCAGTAGGGAGTGGTGTTGAGTGGAAACCTGAATACTGTGAACAATGATTCATGATAGGTCATAATTGCAATAAGCAAAGAATGGATAGATTGAAGACAAAATAAATAAAGCAAAGGCCAATTGAGATGAATAAGAAAACTCAAAAACTGGTTCCAACTTGGGTGCCAAAAGTAGACACTCATATGCCAGCTAACTCTTCCAATGATCAGCAGGGTACTAGCTATGCAGAGGCATTCAAGCAAACCAGCAAGCAGCAGAAACAAAGGCAAATAAAGATATAGATTCACAAGCCAAAGTGAATCAGATATTGAAAGGAAAGGCAGCTAAAGAAATAAATGGAAGACCTACGAATCAAATAGTGGAAGTTGTTATACCTGTGAGAAATGAGTATGATCCATTGTAACAAGATGATTTTGTGGTGGAAACTTTACTCCCTTCCGATTTAGGAGGGTGATTCATATGTCATCAATAATTTATTGGCTAGCATGGAATGTGAGGGGGCTAAATAAAAGGTATGAACAACAAGAAATTGCTACTTACCTTAAAGAGAATAAAGTAAAGCTACTCGGATTAGTGGAAACAAGAGAAGAATAATGCAGTCAAAATAAGTAGAAAAATAGCTCCTGGATGGGAGTTTAAAAATAATTATGCAAGTGCAGTTAATGGAAGAGTTTGGTTGCTTTGGGATAGTGCAGTATATCATATAAAGAACATACAACAAGAAGCACAATTATTACACTGTAATGTGGTTAGCATGAACCAAGCCATTGATTGTGATATGACAATGGTGTATGGATATAACACAATAGAAAAGAGAAAGGAGTTATGGAAGCAACTTGCAGGAATCTCACAAAAGGTAACTAAACCATGGATTATCTGGGGTGATTTCAATTCCATATTACGCCCACAAGATAGACTATATAGTACTGCAGTAACTAGCATGGAGATAAAGGATTTTGCTAAATGTGTACAAAACCTGATGTTGAATGAGCTACCATGGAATGGAGATTACGATACCTGGACAAATAAACAGCAAGGTGGAGACAGAATTTGGAGTAGAATTGACAGGGCAATGGGAAATGCAGAATGGATGATTCAGTTTGGACATCTCACTACTGAATACAGACTACCTTACATGTCAAATCATAGTCCTATGATGATAAATACTAACCTGATGGAGCCAAAGATCAAGCCACCATTCAAATTCTTCAATGTTTGGTCAACACATGAGACCCCAAGATGGTGGAAGACTGGTGGACATAGAACCTGCATAAAGATACAATGAGAAATTTGGCCAAAGCAGAAAGACTTACGAGGAAAACTGAAGATCCTAAATGAAACTGAGTTCAAGGGTATTGCCATGAAGATTGAACAATCCAGGGAAGGCCTGAAAAAGGTCCAGACCAACATAAGTTCTCATTATACAAATGCACTTGCATCAGAAGAGAAGAATATATTATGTGTCACGACCCAAAATCCCTAAGGTCGTGATGGCGTCGGACATCAAGGTCAGGCAAGCCAAAACATTAATTAATTAAAATAATTTTTCTGTTTTAACATTTATGAAAAGAATTTCCTTTCACTTTATTACATATTAACTAAATAAAATATTTCAAGTAAAACAATAGTTTAAATATTACACATTAGAAAATATATCCCAACAGTTCCCAGAACCCGGTGTCACAAGTACATAAGCAATTTCTAAGAACTTATACAATCATCACAAAGCTTGTCCGGAATACAAATTGGACAAGGGAATTTAAAATGAAAGTAAATACAGTACGAGGGAGACTCTGTCAGATGCGGATCGCCCCCGGATGATGCAACTCGCCTAAGTCTCTGAATCCTCCATGTTGCTATGAAAGTACCTGTGCAATAAAATACACAGCAAGTGTAGCATGAGATCAAAAACAACGTGTACTCAGTAAGTCGCCCGCCTAACCTCAGAGAGGTAGTGGCGAGAGGTCAAATAAGACACTTGCTAAAGGTCAATTTAGAATATTCAAGTATGACACTAAGCATGATTATCATAGGCAATTTATTAAANNTCCGAGGGTCAAACTGCTCGAACCATAGATGAATCTATCTGCCCCGCTCGCGAATCGATCATGCGACGTGGTTATACATACAAATAATAAGGCTATCCTGATCGCGAATCATACCTGCAACTCAGGTACTCATATGTACACATATCCACATAATAAATCCATATTTTTATCAAGAAAGAAGTTTTTCTCAGGAAAGTGGTAAAATTCTTCTTAAAGGAACATGAGAAATAACATTTAAATCTTTGTTTTGAAACTCATTGGCCACGTTTAATAATATTCAATAATATAACCTTATCAGGTATACATTTATCCACAGATGAATCAATTCTCTTTCTAGAAGATTAACAAAATGAACTCTAGTCTTCTTTTAGATATTCAATTACAATTTCGATTATATTAGCAGTTTAATATTACAGGCAGGATTATAGGTACAACACGTAAGGCATGCTAGGGGGTCCTAGACTACCCGTACATGGCATAATAGTAGCTACGCACATACTCCCGTCACCTCGTGCGTACGTAGCCCCCGAAGATAATATCATGTACTGAATTAATTCACCTAGGGGGACGATTCCCTCTCAAAAAGTTAGATAGGAGACTTACCTTGCTCCGAAATTCCCTCACCGGCTTCCAAGCCCCTCCGATGACTCCAACGGACACACAACACTCTGAAACTACCACATAATGGCGAAGCAATGAAAATTCATCCTAATACTCAAAACAAATTCAGATTATATATTTTCCCAACCCCACTCGGAGAAAAGATCAAAATACCCTCGGGCCCACGTGCCCGAAAATCCGAAATTCTCGAAGATACATTCTACCCATAGCCCTACGAGCTCAATCATGCAATTTACTCTACATTCCATACTCAAATTCGTGGCTAAATTCTAAATTTACATTTTCTAGGTTTTTCTTCAAAAGCCCCAATTCTTCCCACAAGTTCCCATATCAAATTTATGTAATGATCTTGTATTTAACTTGGAAGTGAGAAGGAATCACTTACCTCTTGATCCTTGGTGAAAATCTCCCTTTGAAATCGTCCAAAATCGTCCCAACCAAATGAAAAATGTGAGAGAAATGACACAAACCCGACTTTAAAGCATTCTGCCTTGGCCTCTTTCGCACCTGCGATCCAATGGTCGCTCTTGCGGCTCTGCACCTACGGAAATTCTATCGCAGGTGTTGCTCTGACTTGACCCAGCAAATTCCCGCTCCTGTGATCCCCTATTCGCACCTGCGATTCCGCAGGTGTGACCAATCTTCCGCACCTGCGGCCTCCTCAGCTCCAACCCCAATCTCGCACCTGCGGCACCCTTAGTCGCACCTGCAGTCAGAGCCTCGCAGGTGCGGTTACACCAGATGAAAGCAACCTTCAGCCTTCTCCAACTTCAAATATTGATCCGTCAATCACTCGAAATCCACCCGAGGCCCCCGAGACCCCGTCCAATCACACCAACATGTCCCAAAACAAGACACGGAATTGCTCGAGCCCTCAAATCACATCAAACAACGCTGAAATCACGAATCGCACTCAAATCCAATTCCTTAAGAACTTAGAATTTCAAACTTCTACATCCAATGCCGAAACCTATCAAATCACAACTGATTGACCTCAAATTTTGCACACAAGTCATATTCAACATCACGGACCTGCTCCAACTTCCGGAATTGCATTCCGACCTCGATATCAAAAGTTCCACTTCCGGTTGGATTTCTCAAAAACCTTTAAATTTATATTTTAGCCAAATGACCCCAAAATGACCTACGAACATCCAAATTCACTTCTGATCGCTCTCCCGGGTTATCCAAACCTCGAGCCGTACATACACCCAAGTCCGAAATCGTCATACGAGCCTGCTAGAACCTTCAAATCTTGATTCGGAGGTCGTTTACTCAAACTTCCAATCTTAGTTGATTTCTCTAACTTAAGGCTTCTGAAATGAGAATTTTCTTTCCAAATCAATTCTAAACTTCTAGGAATTCAATTCCAACCACGCCCACCGGGCATAATACCTGAAACGAAGCTGCTCACGACTTTAAACCGATGAACGACGCGCTAGAGCTCAAAACGTCTGGTCGGGTCGTTACATTCTCCCCCACTTAAACTGACGTTCGTCCTCGAACGTGCCAAGAACTGCTCTGGAGTTACCTGAAATCACTATTTAACACCTTGGGCACCTGCACGTGCTACCACAACCCAGTTGAGCACATTAGCTTGATCACACCTGAAGATTTCTTCTCTTGTCCATACAATAAGTTCAGAATTCATTCACACACCTGAAATTTCTCTGCCAGGCCTAGCTCCAACATATAAACACCGTATCAACTACAAAACGATATACCAGAACATGACCGCATACCTTTGCTGAATCAGCACCATGTACCGTATAACTTATCATCTGACCACGATGACACTCCAGGAACCTTAATAGCCAAAATTCCACGAATCTGATGCTCCCAATGCACCTCATGATATATATACATACATCCTGCTATAATGCTGGCGATACCACCACAACGGAGGAAATACACAGAAATTCATACTCAACTGCAGGGTTAAAAAATCCTTGAATACCTCATCTTGACTAGAATCATCACATCACTATGAACCTGAATAATGGTATTTGTTCTTTAATATACACTTCACATAGCCTCATCGCATTGATCACTGATCCGAAAATCTCGTCTCACCCAGTACGAACTGCTTAGACAACAAACCTCCCCAACATGACCAACAGCCTCACATGATACCACATCGCGCCAATAGGCCGTAACTCGAACATGATAATAAGAAACGACTCAGGACGGAACCATTCAGCTCACGCAACTAATATGAATTCATACCAAAAAATAGGAAATAAAACACAAGAAAATAAATACATATTAACCCTTCTCATCATCACATTGTTACGGCGTGCAACCCGATTCGAATAACATACCCGTGGCGACGTGCCACCCGATCCACACATAAAATTTACTGAATATCAATCATACACACGCTAAGTGCATAATACCATCCTGGGGAGACCTATAAAGCCGTAGGCTACATAACTCAAGCACAACCGAGGTGCGATATATATATACACTCTAGATCTCAAGAGTTATCCTGCTCACATAACATCCCCACTACGCGAGACCTCAACAAATAGGAAATTATCAAGTCGTTTCACAACTCACACGGGACAATCACAGTAACACATGAATTCGACGAAGACGAAACAACCCCCGATGTTCTAATACCTTTCCATGAAAAGCGCTCTACTGAAAGGAACATGCCTGGCTCATACGGAGCCCATAATCATATTTAAATCCATCCACAAACATCGAGCCACCTTGCTCGCACCAACTAAGCTAATAGTTTTTGCCTGGGTCCATATTAACCCACCTTCACTCATAATACACGAGAACAACCATCATCACCGGGTCTAACACCCCATAATCCATAATCAACTGAACCGAACGGCCTCCAGGCGTAAATTCTCAATTAAGCAATATTGCACTTCTTTATACTCAGTCCAAATCTGAAATCCACCAAGTGACTACATGTCACACTTTATACAATCTTTTCGCGGTCATGCTTCCACGACCTTCCACACAAGGCAACAAGTTTGCCCATCCATAACACAAACCACACTAAGGCTGCAAAACACATCAAGAACCCATGAACAGGGTACAAAGCCTCTTTCACCGAATATCAATCTCAGGTGACACTGAAGATAACACCAGCTTACTCTGAACTTTCAAATCACTTTGTCTTTCTCTTCCGAGCTCATGACATCCTTATAAATATCGGACCTAAATATCGATTCTTACTCACAGTTACATACTGCTTCCCGCACCTAACATACCAACATGAGGTAGCGCAAGAATTCCATCATAACTTCTGAACCACCAATAGGGTGAACACTTCATCATATAGAATATTTTACTTAACTCAATTCAGGAGTACCATCCCAACACAGGAGTGGATTCCCACAATCACCCAACATGCAAATCCTTAAGTAGTAGTCTATACCACCATAACCCTTCCGGGATCTGCCTACACCTGACATGCTATAATACTTGAATGCTCCCGCATGAAATACATTACGACGGCCGACAAGCCCCGCGCACACCGGCACAAACCAGATGCATAACTTAATCACACCGAAGGAACTGATCACTGCCGTAAATGTGCCATTTTAACCATGGCTAATCAATCTATTTTCTTTTAATCATCTTCAATTGCTTCAGGAATAATAGCGACTTCCTTCGACTCATAGAAAACTCAACCCTCACTCATCCCGAGTGACCTTGATTCACGAGACTATGCCGCCTAAATCCCGCAACCCGTTTCATACCCTCCTGATAATCTTTCTACAATCCGGAGTTTATTTCTCTCACTCCTCCAATACTATCCTGCACGCTAAAACATATCATAGAACATTCCAACCATCTTCTTTTTTCTCAGAAATTACTCTGCGAAAGCTCGATTCTCGATCATATTGCTGCCTAAAACCCTTAAATGCCGCATTCTTGACTTTTGAACTCACTAGGACCGCTATTGAGAGTCACCCACTCTGACTGGCTCCGAATACAATGAACTCCAAGGCTCTCCTAGCACATGGACACCCCTTTCAATAAAAGACGTGACTGAGTCACTACCCTGATAGCTCACCTATGCCTTAAGCATAAGTTCTGAATCTTCCAAGTCCAATCCTGGCCCTACAGGGCCAACTTTTGCACATATTCATCAAATCTCACGCACAAATACCATATTACTCCTTTCTCTTAACTAAAATAACTTGCCAACACGCCGACAATCCGTGACCCTATGCGAAGACAACCCTACGACCCAACTGCAGATGGTGGGACTCCCCCACTTAGCTCGAAGATACTCCTTGCACCACTCTAGACCCTGCCGAGATCCTTTCTCCCTTGATAACACGATCTTGCTCAACCCATCCGTCCAATTCTTCCAAATTCTCTTGCTAGCGCTCTCTACATACTCAGATCCTCTAGCATCCTTCACACATTCTGCCTCCTACCGACTAGCCACTAGAACCCCTCACAGAAACCTGCCAACCGCGTCATTGCTAACCTATTCACAGAAGACAACCCACATGTGGAAATCACCCGCGGACACCTACCAATGACGCTGCAATGCACGCTCTCTACGACTTCCATTCCCCGATCCTACGCCCTGCTTCATTACCAACTTTACTAGTTCGTCCGCTCCTCATGGACATCCATTAAATGCGCGACAATATCTTCAAATTCCAGCTATGCTGTCGCTCCCCCACTTTGCGACTGCTCGACTTCTGCTTCTTACATCTAGCCTCCTAGAGATGGAACCACCGCCTAGCCTCACTCCAGGACCATTCTCTGTAGCTCTCAAACCAGAAGATCACCATGACTTCAAGCTCTCCGAAGATCATCTTTCTCTAGCTGCCTTCATTACCAACCCTTACCCGGTACTGAACCATTGCACCTCACGATCTCTGCCAGCCGTTTTCTTCAATACTCCTTATCGATACTCGTACCCCACGCAACTGAAGAAACCATAGCACCGACAAACTTAACACATTCCATTCAATCAATGACGACGACTACACATCACAGCTGCATATCCCATCTCACTTGCAGACACCAAGTCTTAGTAATTTATCAACCCCAACTGGACCATTCATAACCCAAAGCCTTTCCTGTGCCGGCACTAAAATAATGAAATCTTGAAATCATACTCTAAGAAGACATCCCTTCAAACCATTCATCATCCCCAACTTACGGGCAAGCATTCTATCATCATATCGACACTGCGCGACAATCAATTGCAAACATCATCACTACCCGAGCACAGCCATAAGGCTCCCAGAAACACAGGTTTCGAGCTGAAATAACATATTACCCTCTTGCAAGGCCATAACAACAGCCACGACCAATTACACATGGAAGCATCTCGGATTACATTCGTAGCACCATTTCCATTCCTCAAATTCCTGATCCATAACAAGCGCTTCGCGACGCGTAAGATTGAGTTGGAATGAACATAGGCATAAGCCTCAAAGGAATCAACTCGCACGATGAAGAATCAAGAAGGGGAGTACTCCTAACAGCCATGTAGACTCTCGAAAATAAGTACAGACGTCTCTATACCGATCCGCAAGACTCTACTAGACTTGTTCATGACTCGTGAGACCTACGGTAACCTAGCGCTCTGATATATTATGTGTCATGACCCAAAATCCCTAAGGTCGTGATGGCGCTGGACATCAAGGTCAAGCAAGCCAAAAAATTAATTAATTGAAATAATTTTCCTGTTTTAACATTTATGAAAGCATTTCCTTTCACTTTATTACATATTAACTAAATAAAATATGTCAAGTAAAAACTTAGTTTAAATATTACACTTTAGCAAATATATCCCAACACTTCCCAGAACCCGGTGTCACAAGTACATGAGCAATTTCTAAGAACTTATATAATCATCACAAAGCCTGTCCGAAATAAAAACTGGACAAGGGAATATAAAATTAAAGTAAATACAGTACGAGGAAGACTCTGTCAGCTGCGGATCGCCTCCGGATGATGCAGCTCGCCTAAGTCTCTGAATCCTCCACATTGCTATGGAAGTACATGTGCAATAAAATGCACAGCAAGTGTAGCATGAGTACAAAAACAACATGTACTCAGTAAGTCGCCTGCCTAACCTCATAGAGCTAGTGGCGAGAGGTCATATTAGACACTTGCTAAAGGTCAATTTAGAATATTCAAGTAAGACACTAAGCATGATTATCATAGGCAATTTATAAAAAATAGGAATAAATATTATCAACTCCGTTCATATTTAACACTTTATATCTTCGTCATATTAATAGAATTTAATCAACATGGGTGATTTAATCAAATAACAATTAATCAACGGGAAGGAACAACTTCTTCCAAAATCTTTTAGTAACTTTAAATCTCTGTCATTTCAATTGACAACTTAAAATTTCAAGCCAGTAATCAGGCAAGAATCATAGCAACTACGCAGTAAATATCATGCGCAAGTAATGCCGAGGGTCGAACGGCACGGACCAATAATAATAAATTGTGCACTGCCGAGGGTCGAGCGGATCGAACCATATATGCATCTATCTGCCCCGCTCGCGAATCGATCATGCGACGCGGTTATACATAAAAATAATAAGGCTATCCTGCTCGCGAATCATACTTGAAACTCAGGTGCTCATATGTACACATATCCACATAATAAATTCGTATTATTATCAAGAAAGCAGTTTTTCTCAGGAAGGTGGTAAAATTCATCTTAAAGGAACACGAGAAATAACATTTAAATCTTTGTGTTGAAACTCATTTTCCAAGTTTAATAATATTCAATAATATAACCTTATCAGGTATACATTTATCCACAGAGGAATAAATTCTCTTTCTAGAAGATTAACAAAATGAATTTTAGTCTTCTTTTAGATATTCAATTACGATTTCGATTATATTAGCATTTAATATTACAGGCAGGATTACAGGTACAACACGTAAGGCATGCTAGTGGGTCCTAGACTACCCGGACAATGCATAATAGTAGCTACGCACAGACTCCCGCCACCTCGTGCATACGTAGCCCCTGAAGATAATAGCATGTACTGGATTAATTCACCTAGGGGGACGATTCCCCCTCACAGAGTTAGAAAGGAGACTTACCTCGCTCCGAAATTCCCACACTGGCTTCTAAGCCCCTCCGAAGACTCCAACGGACGCACAACACTCCGAAACTACCACATAATGGAAAAGCAATGAAAATTCATCCTAATACTCACAACAAATTCAGATTATATACTTTCCCAACCCCGCACGGAGAAAAGACCAAAATGCCCTCGGGCCTACGTGCCCGAAAATCCGAAATTTTCGAAGATACATTCTACCTGTAGCTCTACTAGATCAATCATGCAATTTACTCTACATTCCATACTCAAATTCATGGCTAAATTCCAAATTTACATTTTCTAGGTTTTTCTTCAAAAGCCCCAATTCTTCCCACAAGTTCCCATATCAAATTTATGTAATGATATTGTATTTAACTTGGAAATGAGAAGGAATCACTTACCTCTTGATGCTTGGTAAAAATGTCCCTTTGAAATCCTCCAAAATCGCCGCAACCAAATGAAAATGTGAAAGAAATGGCACAAACCCGACTTTAAAACATTCTGCCCAGGCCTCTTTCGCACCTGCGATCCAATGGCCGCTCCTGCGGCTCCGCACCTACGAAAATTCCATCGTAGGTGCGGCTATGACTTGACCCAGCAAATTCCCGCTCCTACAATCCTCTCTTCGCACCTGCGATTCCGCAGGTGCGACCAATCTTCCGCACCTGCGGCCTCCTCAGCTCCAGCCCTAATCTCGCACTTGCGGCGCCCTTAACCGCACATGCGGCTCCGCACCTGCGGTCAAAGCCTCGCAGGTGCGGTTACACCAGATGAAAGCAACCTTGAGCCTTCTCCAACTTCAAATATTGATCCGCCAATCGCTCGGAATCCACCCGGGGCCCCAGAGACCCTGTCCAATCACACCAACCTGTCCCAAAACAAGACACGGACTTGCTCGAGCCCTCAAATCACATCAAACAATGCCGAAATCACAAATCGCACTCAAATCCAATTCTTTAAGAACTTATAATTTCAAAATTCTACATCTGATGCCGAAACCTATCAAATCACACTCGATTGACCTCAAATTTTGCACACAAGTCATATTCAACATTACTGACCTGCTCCAATTTCTGGATCTGACCTCGATATCAAAACTTCCACTTTCTATCGGACTTCTCTATCGTTACCGGCTTACTCCGAGGACACCATAAGGGAAGCTCGGGCCTTGAGAACGCCTGACTTAGGCGGAGTCCCCAGTGAGGATGATCCTTTCTGGGATTATTTTACTGGGGTCGATGATGCCGACCTCAACGATGTGTCTACCATCTTTGAAGAGGCCCAACGTCTTTTCTCTAAGGTAATGATTAATTCTTAACGTTGCAGTTTCCTTTTTCTCGTCTTACCTTTACTGATAACTCTCTTTTCTGCGTAGGCTTTTGCCAAGTTTAAGGCCCACCTGAGCCAGTGTGAGGCTGACCTGAAGAGGTCCTTGGTGAAGGGAAGGCCCTGATGCTCCTTTGCAGTCAAAAGGAGGAGGAGATCAAAGACCTTCGGGCAGAGTTGGCCAAGGCTCGCGAGTATGAGGCCGATCTAGACAAGCAGGTAACAGTCCTGTTGAAAGAGTATGGTCTCCTCGTCCAGCTGTGGAAGTTAACCCTTCGATATCTCAGTTGTAGCAAAAGGTGGAGATGATGGGGAAGCTACGAGGCGAGGTTGATCGGGTTAATATTAAGTGCAACCAGTGGAGGGAAAAGATGGATTGCCTTGCTGCGGGGAAGGAAGCTACACTAACCACACTGGCATCGGTTGAGATTCAGCTCATGAGTGTCAAAGAGAGCAGTTCGGCCTAGGTCAAGAGGATCGCCGAGCTCGAAGTCAAGCTTCCCAAGGCTGAGACCAAGGCCGCTGAAGCCAGGGCTGAGGCTGAGAGGATGAAGGTCACGACTGATAAAACCATTATCGTGTACCTAAGGGACACCAAGGCTGCTCAGCCGGAGCTGAGGGAAGCTTCCGGCTGGGAAAAGCGGAGCAATGACATGGCCAGGTGCCAATCTCGGAGAGATACCCTTGAAGAGATTCATGCTAGAGGGTTCGACCTTACTGAAGAGATAGCTCAAGCAAGGGTGATGGAGGTCGATGCCAGATTCCTTGTCTCCTCTAACGATGGTGAAGGAAACCAAGCTAGGTCGGATAACGAGGAGGGACCCGAAGAATATGCTATCCCCGGTGAGGAAACTGCTCCGAGACTGGTCCAGGGGCGTAGATAGGAATTTTTTTTTGTATTTTCTTTTATGCCAATCCTTTTGTCGAATTTTGTACGTATCACTTTTTTTAGTATGTAAAATAAGAAACTTCCTTGAATGCCTTCTCAATATTTCTTTGCCTTAAACTTTTCGCAATAATTTCATTCTTTGAATGGTGTATTCGAGATTCTTTCTCGGACGATTTTTTTTGAAGTTATCGTGGTCGAGCTCGAATAAGGTTCGAACCTTTGGGGCATAGACCCTTTGTGTTGGCAAGTCTCCGAGCCATAATCAAAATATTTATTTGGGATCGGGATAATAGAACCCTTGGGTTCGAATAGAGTGAGAACAAGGTCTCAAACCCTAAATGTATCGTCCCTTAGTGTCTTTTAGGTTGGGTCGTTACGGCCTCTGAGAGATGGCTATTACTTCCCCTTTTCGGCGTAAAATACTTAGTACAAAAAAACTTACATTTATACCTTGTTATGCATCTTTTACCCATTGGGATTTTCGAGGTTTTAGCGTCGATCGGAACTGTTTTGTTTTTAGTGCCTTAGCACGAGTTTGTATGTAAATAATTTGATACCTCTTGAGGTTTCTTGAGGGTCGATTTTATCGAAGCCCTTTGATTATTTTGCTGAGGGTAGCCTTTACTTAACCGGTTTTTAAAAGTATTTGAAGGCCTTTAGTTTATGGCGGAAGTCGGGCATATCCGAACCGCATAATTTTGGCCATAGACTTTTTATGTGATCGTAGACTTTAATATGGCCGTAGCCTTTGGGAGTGTCTCTTGGACCTGTTTCCTGGTAACATTTTGATCTTGTTCGAAATGTTAGTCCCCGAGTGTGATGGCCTTGGTTTTTACATCGAGGGATGCCTCTTTGAGGTCTTACGAATTCGAGTTTAGAAATCTCGAATGTGCTGACTGTCGATGATAGTCCCCGAGTAGCCGAGGTGTATTTATGTTTTGGCTCTTGAGCCGTTTTTCACAGAGAATCACAAGTATGGAGCTCGTATAGTAACAAATTTCTTCGAGACACAAAGTGTTTAATATAGAAAGAGTTTAATATAGAAAGAGTGCTTCTTTAAAAAATTCATACATGCGTACATGTTTTGCCATTGGGGCTCGATTATTCTATATGGACACGGTTCCTTTGACCGGTTGACCTATTACAAAGTTCCCTATCGAGGCCCTCGTCGGCGTGAAGTATATTTCTCGAAAATATAGCCTCCGATGGTGATGCCCCCCCAATATTCATGGTTGATTGAAAAGAAGCCTTGGATACTATTGAATTCTCCTTAGGTAGCACATAGTTGTTGCCTCGTTAAAAACCTCTCCGAAAAAACCCGTTTGGGATAAAACTAGATCTAAGGAAAAAATAGTGCAACGCATTCTTTAAAACCTAAGGTCTTCATGTAGAAGGGTTCCCTCGACGTCTTCGATTGAACATATGCAATGAGTTAGTCTCGCATACAAATGGAAAAAAGGAGAAAGTCATACTTCACCAATAATATCATTTGAGCAGTGATACATTCCAATTGTTTGGTAATTGTTTGCCTTCCATCGTGCCGAGTTTGTAAGATCCCTTCCCGATGATACCAATAACTTGATATGGACCTTCCCAACTAAGTCCTAGTTTCCCTTCGTTTGGGTCTCGAGTATTCAGGGTGACTCTCGAGTATTCAGGGTGACTTTCCTTAGAACTAAGGCCCTGATTCCAAAGTGGCGAAGGTTGGCTCTTCTGTTATAATATCTCTCGATTCTTTGCTTCTGTGCAGCCATCCAAACAAGCGCAACTTCTCGTGTTTCATCCAATAGCTCGAGGCTAGTGTTTATAGCCTTGTGATTTGATTCCTCCGTTGCATGTTGAAATCCGGTGCTAGGTTCTCCGACCTTGACTGGGATTAAGGCCTCAGAGCCATATACCAAGGAGAATGGAGTTTCCCCTATGCTGGACTTTGATGTGGTTCGGTATTCCCAAAGGACCTCGAGCAGAACCTCTCTCCATTTCCCCTTAGTGTCACTCAACTTTTTATTCAAATTTTGGATAATAGTGTTGTTCGTGGATTCGACCTCTCCCTTTGCCTTGGGTGATATGGTGTCGATAAGATCCTTTTTATTTTATGTTCTTCGAGGAACTTTGTTACCTTGCTGCCGATGAATTTCTTCCCGTTGTCGCATACGATTTTAGCGGGTATCCCGAACCGACACACGATGTGATCCCATATGAAGTCTATGACCTCTTTTTCTCTTACCTTCTCGAAGGCCTTTTCTTCCACCCATTTGGAAATGTAGTCAGTCATACACAAAATGAATTTAGCTTTACCTGGTGCCGTTGGCAGAGGGTCGACGATGTCCATCCCCTATTTCATGAATGGCCTTGGGGATAGGACCGAATGGAGTTGTTCTCCGGGCTGATGGATCATTGCTGAAAAACTTTGGCATTTGTCACATTTTCGAACAAACTCCTTAGTGTCTTTTTCCTTGCTATCTCAGTAGTACCCTACTCTAATAATTTTGTGAATCAAAGAGTCAGCGTCGGAGTGGTTCCCACAAGTACCTTCGTTGATTTCTCGTAGAACATAATCGGTGTCCCCTGGTCCTAATAATACTGCCAATATCCATCGAAAGTCCTCCTGTACAACGTTCCATCTTCATCCAATGTGAATCAGGCTACTTTAGTTCGTAGGACTCTCGACTCTTTAGGGTCCGAAGGGAGCTTTCCGTTCTTTAAATATTCAACATACTTTTTCCTCCAATCCCAAGTCAAGCTTGTGGAGTTTATCTCGGCAAGACCCTCCTCGACCATAGATCTCAATAACTGGACAACAGTCCCCAGGATAATGTCATCTTCTTCTACTAACTATCCCAAGTTCGCAAGTGCGTCGGCCTTGCTATTTTGTTCTCGAGGCACGTGATCTAGGGTCCACTCCTTGAAGCGGTGCAGTGTCACCTGTAACTTGTCCAAATACCTTTGCATTCTATCTTCCCGAACTTCAAAGCTTTTGTTCACTTGGTTCACCACCAACAAAAAGTCACACTTGGCCTCGATGACCTCCGCTCCCAGGCTTTTAGCTAATTCGAGACCTTCAATCATGGCCTTGTACTCGGCCTCGTTCTTAGTCAACCTGTAAGTTTTAATGGATTGTTTGATAGTGTTACCCGTGGGTGGTTTCAAAATGATGCCAATCCTGGACCCTTTCACATTTGAGGCACCGTCTGTGAAGAGGGTCCATACCCCCGATGATGTATTCGACTTTAGTAAAAGCTCCTTTTCCACTTCAGGTACGAGGGTTGGCGTAAAATCAGCCACGAAGTCTGCAAAAATTTGAGACTTGATAGCCATTCAGGGTTGATGTCCCATTCGATGTCCCATTTGGCCAATCGGCCCGACAACTCGGGCTTGTGCAAAACATTTCGAAATGGATAAGTAGTTAACACACATATGGGGTGACATTGGAAATATGGCTTCAATTTCCTAGATGCGCTTATTAATGCAAGTGCTAACTTTTCTAAGTGTGGATACCAAGTTTCACCATCTTCTAAGGTTCGACTTACATAATAAACAGGAAATTGTGTTCTCTTCTCGAACTACTACGCCACTTACCGCTACTTCAGACACATCCAAGTATAAGTATAGTTCCTCATACACCTTCGAAGTGTGGAGCAGGGGTGGGTTCGATAAGTACCGCTTTAATTCCCCCAATGCTTGTTGAGATTTCGGGGTCCATACGAAATCATTTTTCTTTTTGAATAAGGAGAAGAACCTGTGACTCCGATCTAAATATCTCGAAATGAATCGGGCGAAAGCAGCTATCAGTCCGGTAGCCATTTTACGGCTTTCACATTGTCCACGATGGTGATGTCTTCGATGGATTTAATTTTGTCGGGGTTGATCTCGATCCCTCTATTCAACACCATGAATCCAAGGAATTTCCCTGAACCGACTCGGAAAGCACATTTCTCGGGGTTGAGTTTCATGTTGTATTTTCTCAAAATTTCGAACGTTGCCTGCAAATAAGCAATGGTCCTCTGCGCGCAAGGACTTAACTAACATGTCGTCAATGTAAACTTCCATTGCTTTACCTATTTGTTCTTCGAACATCTTATTTACTAGGCTTGGTAAGTAGCTCCTGCATTTTTTAGTCCGAAAGGCATTACATTGTAAAAATACATTCCATACTTGGTGATAAACGAGGTCTTTTCTTGGTCCTCCGGGATGATCTGAATCTGATTGTACCCCGAATAGGCATCGAGAAAGGTAATGATATGACCACATTGGCTAACCACTCGTGGTGTCGATCATACGATCGATATTAGACAGGGGAAAAGAGTCTTTATGGCATGCCTTGTAAATCCTTGTAATCTACACACATTCTAAGTTTGTTTCCTTTTTTACGGGCTACGACCAGATTGGCTAACCACTCGGGGTATTTTACTTCCCTAATGGACCCTATTTTTAGAAGTTTAGTTACCTCGTCATTTATGAATGCATTCTTTACCTCGGACTAGGTCCTTCTCTTTTGCATCACTGGTTTAAATCTGTGGTCGAGACTTAGACGATGTGTTGTTATCTCCGGTGGGATCCTTGTCATGTCTAAATGGGACCAAGAAAAACAATCTATGTCATTGATAAGGAATTGAATGAGTTTTTTCTGAGTTCGGGGGTTAATCTCGTTCCCAAGTATACCTTCTGTTCGGACAGATGATCTATCAATATCACCTGTTCCAGCTCCTCGACCGTTGACTTTATTGCATCTGATTCCTCAGGAACGACTAAAGCTCGAGGGGTAAGGAAATCCTCTTTTTCTCCCTCGATTACCTATTCCTCTAAATCGATCGAGACTGGGGACGGTGATTGCTATTTAGCCATCTGCTTGTCTTTGATGTTCAATTTTTCCGAGGTCGAAGGTACTGGCATCGGCGTCAACTCATGAACTGCAAATATTTCCTTTGCTGCTTGTTGTTCCCCATAATCAATTTTCACACCATCTATTGTTGGAAACTTCATCATTTGGTGAAGGGTCGACGGTACCGCCCTCACGTTATAGATCCACGGCCTTCCGAACAGTGCATTTTACCTCATATCACCTTCGATGACATGAAATTTTGTGTCCTGGACGGTCCCTGCCACGTTCACTAGTAAGATTATCTCTCCCTTTGTTGTTTCACTAGCCATGTTGAAGTTGTTCAGTATTAGATATGCAGGCACAATCTGATCTAGTAGTCCAAACTGCTCTACGACCCTCGACCTGATTATGTTTGTCGAGCTACTTGGATCCACAAGAACACGTTTAACTTGAATTTTATTTAACAAATAGAAATTACCAGGGCGTCGTTGTGTGGCTGAGAGAGGCCTTATGTGTCCTCGTCGTTGAATATAAGGGCGCCTTCGGGCATGTAGTCTCGGGTCCGCTTCTCCCTTATGATCGACACTTTGGTGCGTTTGAAGACAGGTCCTTGTGGGATGTCGACCCCACCAACGATCATGTGGATAACATATTGAGGCTCTTCTTATTCATTCTTTCTATTGGCGTCTATTTACCGGAAGTGATTTTTGACTCTGTCACTGAGGAATTCTCGAAGGTGGCCTTCGTTAAATAATCGAGCTACTTCCTCTGTTAATTGTCTACAGTCTTCAGTCTTGTGGCCATGTGTGCCATGGTATTTTCACATCAGGCTAGGATTCCTTTGAGAAGGGTCAGTTTGTATAGGTCTGGCCCACCTGGTATCTTTGATTCTCCTGATAGCCGATACAATCCCCGATGCATCAACACTGAAATTATACTCCGATAATTGAGGCACTTCTGCAGGATCAGTATGTTTATCAAAATCATGCTTATTCATAAGTCCTCGAGGATTTTTCCCTCGATCATTTCTTCGATCATTCTAGGGAGGATTGCGTCCCCAACTGTTGTTTCTTCGATCAATAACATATGGTTGATATCATTCTCTGTTTGACCTCGTTTCCCTGTTGGTATCCCTCGAGGATTTCACTGCCAACCTATTTGTATACACTGAGCCCGAGGGAGCTCCTAACTGGTCGTCCTCGGCCCTGATCTTTGATTGATATCGTGTGTGCATGTCTGCCCAAGTTACAGCTAGATACCCAATCAGATTTTGCTTCAACTGTCGTGATGCTATCGAGCTCTGCTCGTTTAACCCCTGGGTGAAAGCTTGAATGGCCCAATCATCAAAATCCCGTGATAACTCCATCCATTCCATCTGAAATCGGGACACGAACTCCCTCAGCATTTCGTTATCCCTTTGCTTGATCTTGAAGACGTCCGATTACCTTGTTGCGACCTTTATGGCCCCGTCGTGCACTTTTACAAATGAATCTGCTAACATCGCAAATGAATCGATGGAATTAGGTGGCAAGTTGTGATACCAAATCATCGCTCCCTTAGATAAAGTTTCCCCAAATATTTTTAACAAAACGGACTCGATCTCATCGTCTTCTAAGTCATTTCCCTTTATACTGCATGTGTACATAGTGATATGTTCATTAGGATTGGTGGTTCCATTGTACTTAAGTATATCCGGCATGCAAAACTTTTTTGGAATAGGCTTCGGGGCCGCACTCGGGGGAAAAGGCTTCTGCACGAACTTTTTTGAATCCAAACCCTTTAAGATCGGGGGTACCTCTGGTATTTGATCGACTCGAGAGTTGTATGTCTCTACCTTTTTGTCATTATCTTTGATCTTCTTTTCTTCCGGCTCGATTCTTTTGGTGAGCTCCTTGAGCATTTTCATGATTGTAGGGTCGATCCCTGACCAATTACCATTTGACTTTTCCAGCACCAGCTCAATACGACGAGTGATTTCTGATTCAATCACACTCGAAGTTTTATGTTGACTTTGTAGTTGAGCAATAGCAACATGCTGAGCTTGTAGCATCTCGAACATTACCTGGAGGCTAACTCCCATGTCTCCTACACCTTGTATTCCTTGACCACCAGGTCAGACTTCCCCGCATACACTTCCTCTGAGGTCTGCACCCAAGTCTGCAATCAAAGCAATATGCAAACTAACATCGACTGGTTCTGCAATCGGCATTTCCCCGGGGTTAAGCGGTGGTACACCGGTCCCTGGAGCAACTATATTATTATTTCACCATGAAATCCGAGATCATCATTGTCGTGTACGGGTGAGTTTTTTGAGTTCAACATGTTTAACCTGAAAACAAAGAATCTTTGACAAGAACAAGTGTGAAAGTAACGTGTGTTATCAAAATAAGCACTGACGCAATCATTATTATCTTTAGGCCCCACGGTGGGCGCCAAACTGTTTACCCTAAAATCAGAGTAACAATTAAATTTATATTTGGGTCTTAAAGATACGTGATTTAGTTCAATGTTAATTAATAAACAAGAGATTAAATGAATAGATCAAAGAAGTAGGCTGAATCAAACCAGTGTGCAATCGAGTCTCGACCTCAAGTTATGATGGCCTCGAGGTACACCATGTGAACAGTAAAGTAAGAACAGTAAAACTAAGGGACAATTCTGATAAGTGATGATCAAGAAAGTAAGAGTGTATATTCTTTGTCAATGATTGATGATGTTCACAAATTAATGGGCTCTCCTTTATATAATAGGGGAGTCCTAAATAAGGTACATTTCTGTTTCTGGTAAGGAATCTAATTGTACAGTTGTCTAACCGCCTAGTACAAATTCGTACAAATGTGTTCCGAAACTTACACCTTGATCTTGGTGCCATTGTGGGAATCTCGCTTATTCTGTTACAAACCCATAACGACATTATCTCGGGGTAGATCACAGTCGGCCCAGGTACTCGTCGTGCGCTTCGATCTTTGAGCCTTATACTCCATTATCAGACTCGAACTTGGTTCATTGGGTTCGCTGAACTCGGGCTCGAAGTGACTCTTCAAGCCCACGAAATCCGTCATACCTGATTTTGACTGTACACAATCATAACAGGAAATCTATAATGGATTATGCTCTATAGAAGATGATAAAGCACCAGGGGTGGATGGTTACAATGTAGTATTCTATAAAAAAGCATGGAAAATTATCAAGAATGAAGTTATAGAAGCACTGAAGGAATTCTATATAATAGTTACTATGTTCAGAGGCATTAATTGTATTGCAGTAACTTTGATTCCAAAAGTAGCTAATCCTGCTACAATCAAATAGTATAGGCCTATTACTTGTTGTATTGTCCTCTATAAAATCATTGCTAAAGTCCTAGCAGGGAGAATACAAAAGGTTATTGCTAGCATGATCACAGAAACATAAGCTAGATTCATTCATGGGAGAAGAGTTGCAGATAATGTGATCTTGGCACATGAATTGGTAAAGGCATACACAAGGAAATACATCTCACCAAGATGCATGATCAAGATAGATATCCAAAAAGCCTATGATATAGTAGATTAGAGGTTCTTGAAGCAGATGCTGGAAGAGCTACACTTTCCTTGAAAGTTTGTTAGATGGGTGATGGAATATGTGTCAACTGTTAATTACTCTATAGTAATCAATGGCAAACCAACCAAACCATTTGATGCTACAAGAGGGCTCGGGCAAGGGGATCCAATGTCACCCTTTTTATTTGCCATAATCATGGAGTACTTAAGCAGAAATATTAGTAAACTGAGAGATGAGAAGCAATTAATATCATCCTAAGTGTTCAAAAATGAATATCACTCATTTGAGCTTTGCGGATGACCTACTAATGTTTGCTAAATGAGATCTAATTTCTGTAGGCCTATTGCACAGAATGTTTGGTAACTTCACAAATGTTTCAGGTCTACAAGCTAACATGTCAAATAGTTCTATATATTATGGTGGAGTACCAGATCCTCTCAGACACGATATTCAGCAACTACTGGGATATGGGCAAGGAGAATTACCTTTTAGGTATCCCACTAGCTACAAGGAAGCTGAAGATAGTAGAATGACAACCATTAATATCCAAGATCACTGCAAGGGTGGCTTCATGGGTAGCAAATAAGTTAAGTTGTCGTATGTTGGTCGAGTTCAGTTAGTTAAGACAGTTCTATTGGAAGTTCAATCCTACTGGGCTCAGATGTTCATAATACCTTCCAAAGTGATGAAGGCCATAGAAGCTTACTGCAAAAGTTATATTTGGTCAGGATCAAATGAAATAACTAGAAAGCATTGTTCTCCTAGAGTAGAATGTGTATGCCAAAGTCAGTTGGAGGACTTAACCTCACAAATTTGAAGATCAGGAACAAAGCAGCTATAGTTAAAACTTGCTGGGAACTACATAGTAAGAAAGATTCTCTTTGGATCAAATGGATACATGAGTATTATATAAAAGGGAAGCAGTTAGCAAATATTCCCATACCCCAGCAAGCAAGTTGGATGGTAAGGAAAATATTCAAGGCAAGAGAGGAATTGAGTAATGTGGAACATAAGTCACTAGGAAGCAGGAGCATGATTAGGACCAACTACCTGAAAATGATAGGAGATCTACCAAAAGTCACATGGAAGAATTTAATGTGTGGGAATGCAGCAAGACCAAAAGCAGTCTTCATAACATGGCTTCAATTTCAAGACATATTACTCACAGTTACAAAACTAAAAATTTGAGGTATACAGATAGGTACAACTTGTCAAATGTTCAAATTAGCAGAGGAAAGCAAAGACCATCTATTTGCTAAATGTGACGTTAGAAGAAGAGTGTGGAGTAAACTTATGCATGGATACAAACTGATTGGCCATCAATGATGACATGGGGGCAACTGCAGAGCTGGATAGAATAGAGGACAAGAGGAAAGAAAGCAAGCAAAAATATTGAAGCTGGTATTTACAGATTTCATATATGCAATATAGATTGAACGAAACAATAGAGTTTTTATGCATAAAGCGAAAACTAGTGAAGATGTAGCTAGAGAAATAGTCTATACCTATCATGTTCGTGTTGCTGAGAATCTTAAGATGACTTTACAGAATTTCAGATTTCCTAGTTAATATATATAGGATAGTTTTCTCTTAGTGTGGATATGCTTACCATATGAACATCAGACTGACTATAAAGTCTAGCTAGATTTGTAAATATTCTACTTGGTAATTAATGAAAGTTTATAGTTACCAAAAAAAATGGTAGGCTAATTAACTAAAAATTAAGGAGTAACTTGTTAAATTAATTATAAAACCTATATAATTTATATAAAGGGTATCTTAATAGTCATAAAATAGTGAGTATGACATGTCCTATAATTATGTAATGCTAAATTATTAATGTCAACACTATTAATTTCTAAATTTTTTGGTAAAAATAGGTATTATTGATTAAAAAATATTTTCAACATATTTAGTGCAAATCATTAAGTATAAATAAATTAATTATTAAAAAGGAGGGTGAAAATTGATCGTCAACACTAATCATTATAATGTACCCAATCATGTTTCATGTTCTACTTCTCATTCTGTAACCTTTTGTTCACACTGTATTTCCTCTGTCGTTGCTAATAAAAATGATGTGTTCTGGCATCAAAGGCTATGTCACATTCCTTTTGCAAGAAGGAAATCTATCCCTTTTTATCTGATAAGATCTCATGTAAACAACAGAAGTTACCATTTCCTGATAGCTCCATCCATTCAATTATACCTTTTCAACTTGTTCACATTGACATTTGGGCCCTTACAATACCCAAACTTACAATGGCTTTAGGTATTTTCTAACTTTAGTTGATGATTTCACTAGAGTCATATGGACCCACCTCCTGTCTTGTAAAAGTAATGCTCTTTCCATCCTTAAAGCTTTCCATCAAATGATCAAAATTCAATTTCAGTCCTTTATCCAGTGCTTTATATCTCACAATGCCTATGAACTGGGCAGCAGTTCTGAAGCTTAGCAATTATTTACAGCTAATGAGATCCATCACCAAACTACTATTCCTCACACCCCTCAACAGAATGGTATAGTTGAAAGAAAACGCAAACATTTGTTGGAAGTCTCTAAAGCACCTTCTATTTCAATCCAAACTTCCACTTAAGTATTAAGGTGAGTGTGTTCTCATTGTCACTTACCTCATTAACAGAATTCCTTCTACTGTCTTACACAATGTCTTCCCTTTTGATAAATTGCATGGTTATGATCCTAGTTATGATCATCTCAGATCCTTTGGTTGTGTTTGCCATGTTGTCACTCCCAAGCCTCGCAGGGATAAGTTTCAATCCAGGTCTATTTCTTCTATCTTTTTGGACTATCCTTGTGGGAAGAAGGGATACAAATTGCTGAATTTATCCTCCCACTCTATTTTCTTTTTTATGAATGTTGTGTTTTATGAACATGTCTTCCCCTATCACTCTTCCCCTTCTTCATCTTTCTTCCCCTCCTATTGTTGTTGATGTACCTTTTGTTCCATTTGCTACTGCTTCAAGTCCTACTTCCCTATCCTCTTTCTCCCATGTATGTTCCTTTATATCTCCTCCTTATCCTTCTACA
Source organism: Nicotiana paniculata (assembly GCA_005239505.1). Classification (NCBI taxonomy): domain Eukaryota; kingdom Viridiplantae; phylum Streptophyta; class Magnoliopsida; order Solanales; family Solanaceae; genus Nicotiana; species Nicotiana paniculata. The sequence continues at coordinate 114,628 of ML322861.1, forward strand.
CTTCCTCTTGTTTTTCCCCTACTTCCACTCCTTCATATCCTAATTCTACATCACCTCCCTCTACTTCTGCACTTGTTGTCCCTGTTCCTAAGCTTAGAAGATCTTGCAGAACTGTTCAAGCCCCTGCTTATCTTGGGGACTATGTCAGTAACTCTGTTATACCTTCCTCACTTTCTCCTGTTGTATCATCCAAGTTTCCTATAGTTGAAATACATATACATGAGCCTCAGTTTAACCAACAAGTTACTTTCTAATCTTGTTTGGCAAGAGGCAATGCTAAAAGAATTTGATGCTCGTGCTGCCAACCAGACTTGGGACATAGTCCCTCTTCCTTCATATAAGAAGGCATTCCCTTGCAAGTTGGTCTATAAGATCAAACAAAAGTCATATGGTACCATTTAGAGGTACAAGACCAGCTTAGTAATCAGGGGGGACTCCCAGAGAGAAGGGGTTGACTATACTGAGACTTTTGCCCCAGTTGTTAAGATCACTACTATTAGATGCCTCCTTATTTTAGCTACCAAGAGTGGTGAGACTGTTTTCCAGAAAGCATCGTGACCTACATGGGGAGGTCTACATAAAGCTTCCTCCTATTTTGGTGATCTCTGGCCCATCTTTCCCTTCCTATCCTTTGGTTTGCAGACTCAATAAGACTCTTTATGTTCTCAAGCAAGCATCTAGGCAGTGATTTTCAAAGTTGTCTGATTCTTTGCTTTCCGGAGACTACATTTCAAATAAAAATGATTATTCCTTATTCACTAAGTCTTCTGGTACTATTTGGTGGTGGTTTCCATTTATGTGGATGGCATCCTCTTAGCTGGGGATGACCTCGTTGAACCGAATTCTCTGAAGGCTTTCTGGATACCCTATTGAAGATTAAGGATTTGGGGCCTATCCACTATTTTTTGTGGTTGGAATCACTTCACACCACCAGGAGTGCCTTGTGAGACAACATAAATAAACCTCTAATCTTCTGGCTGAGTTTCATTGTGATTACTTCACCCCTGTTTCTACTCCATCGGATTCAACTGTTAAACTAGTTGCTGATATGAGGGACCCTTTCTCTGATCCTAGCAAGTACAAGAGATTGATAGGCAAACTTAATTTCTTTTAATATACCAGGCCTGATACATCCTTTTGTATCCAACACCTCATCCAATTTTTTCAATCTCCCCATGTTCCTCACATGTTAGCAGCCCTTCATGTTCTCAGATACCTCTTGAATGTTCTTGCCCAAGGCATCTGCTATCACCAGCTCTGATTTGTTCTTAAAAGCTTTTTCAGGCTGTGATTGAGCTTCTCATGCTATTTCTCGAAGGTCTATAACAAGATTCTATATTACCCTTGGGGGCAGTCCCATTTCCTTGAAAAGCAAGAAACAACATATTGTATCTCTCTCCTCAGCTGAGGCTAAGTACAGGGCCTTAAAATGCTGGTGGATGAGATTTCTTGGTTGGTTCGACTTCTTGGTGACTTTCATTTTCCCATTTATTCTCATGTTCCTCTATTTTGTGATATCCAGGTAGCTTTACACATTGCCAAAAGCTCAATTTTTCACCAGCGTACCAAGTACATTGAGGTTGATTGTCACTTTGTAAGGGATAACTTAAGTTCTTGTTTGATTTCTCTTCAGTTTATCTCCAGCTCCAACCAACTTGCTGATATGTTGACTAAAAATTTATATGGGCCTCTTCATCATCAGTTCTTGTGCAAGCGTGAAGTGTCTACACCTTCCGGCTTGAGGGGTGGGTGTTGACAATATTGAGCCTGCATAGTTTTAGTTAGACATGAGGCAGCCCAATAGTAAATGCATATACATTGGAATATTGTGGAAATAAGAGAGTCAACGGGTATCTTCCTCTTCCGTCTTCTCTCTTCTCATTATTGTTAGGGTTCATTTTTTTTTCTCACTTCACCCGCAAATTGTGAGATAATTTATCACATTAACAACTAGAAATAGCTTTTGATTAGATTGTTCAAATAAGAAGTATTAAACATAGGAGAACTTTAAATAACTTACTTCACTTTTAGAGGAATTTTCGTAAAGCACCATAGTTTAGAGCCTAGTAATAATAGTTTGCTTAATTACTATTTGTAACTACTATTCAATTGTTACCAGCTTCTATCACTTGTATTCAGACGCGCAACAGAAATAACCTGTGTCAACTGTATTCATTTGCGGAACGACTACAATCATTTGAGCAACGAGTACAACCAATGCGAAATACATGGGTGTATATAAAGAATATAACCCGCATCGACTATACATAGGTGTATACAAATGATACAATCTGTATCTACTATATTTGTTCGTGCAACGTATGCAATCAAGGCAAAATACAAAAATATAGAAAAATAAAACCCTCTTGTTGAGAGTCAAACTCAAAGCCTCCCTTTATTAAGCGGATGCTCTAACCAACTGAGCTAAGAGAGCAAGAGAGGTTTGTGCTATCTTGTTTCAGTTCAAAACAACTGATCTTTTGTTTCATGAATTTGTTATAAAATACAAGTATAGTCACGAATGGCAAATTTGTTGAAAGTATAGTTACGAATAATAAATACAGTATATATATTTGATGTGTCATGTAATTTTCCTTTTAAGTTTATATTCACAAGATATATACTGTATCCACTTCTAGTATTGGGCTTGACTTTAGTTGATTATCTTTTTTATTGCAACAAACTAAATGAAATCTTAGTGACTAATGAGTAATAAAAGATCATCCCTTAACCCAAAATCTCAAATGCAAAAATTAACTGAGAATAGGGAGAAAGAGGCTGAAAATCCAATTATGTGGCAAAACTCACTAAGAAAACGTTCAAAAATGGAATATCTAGAGTTCACAAAGCTGCAACATCAGCTTTAATGCTTGTTTAAGAGTTTACAAACTTGATCATCAGCCTCCAATATCGTGCACCCTCACTTTCTGATCCACTGATTTTATAAGCAATAATTTTCATGTGTTATTTAATTTGTCAGACGGCTAATTCATGTTGTTGACGAGTGGATTCATCCTCATTGATGCAACAATATTGGTGATTCACATTTCTGCCAATTTTAAGAGAAGAAGATGGGATTGGCATGGGTGGGGATTCCAGCAACATCTCAGTCTGGAGATAAGAGCAGTAGGTGTGGAATGTGGGGGGAGTGACGTTTAATTGAAATCCTATCCCGAATAAGAAGTCCACCTCTAGTAGGTTCATCTCGTTTGTGCTAATTCCTCCAACTTTTGCATAGTAAGCATTGTTGTAAAATCTGCCAAATTCATGAAATTTCGATGAGAAATTGAGGTTACACAATTTTTTCAAATTTTAAGTGTCAATAACGAGGAACTAGGCTAGAAATTAGCATAGCAGGACACACCGTGATACAAATTATATACATTGTACTCTAATTTAACAGTCTCTCTAAACCTCACAAAGCGTAAAATTTGTGCCTACACTACCCTCCATATACCTCATGGGGTGGGATAATATTGAGTATGTTGTTATTATTGTTATAAGCAATTATCTATTATTGAGTACCTAGGATGGCAAAATAGTCTAAACAGAAAACAGTTAACCACCCACATTATCCACAAAAAAATGAGTTGGATAATAAACTTTTTAAAAACCGTCAAATATGTATAAGAACCATATCTAAATGGATAACCAAAGAGTCTAACTTTTACATTTGTAAAGCCTCAAATTGAGGGTTCCTCAAGTTAGGGAGACTAAGAATTCTCCCAAAAAGTGATCATATTCAAGAAGGCATGGATAATATGGTTACACATATTATCCGCCGGTTAACCCGTTTTTTATCTATATTAAATATGGGTCGGATCGAATAAATTATCCGTTTTTTTATTACTCATTTTGACCCGAACAATATCTGACCTAACCCGCCCGTTTTCCACTCGATGAGTACTGTAACTTAAATTGATAGTGTGAAAATATTACTATTTCATTATGCAAAACTTGAACGGTTGAACCCCACTTCAAATATCTCCCACCTACTAGATATCACGCCACTCTAGAGAGTGTAATTATGCATGGAATTGAAATACCCCAAAAATTATGTTTCCTGCATCCCCAGATGAATGAGATATCTAGAGTAAAAGAATTTTCAGCATAAATTTGAATATTCCCATAAAATTTTAATATAATATATAAACCTTTAGAAACTGCTAGTACCTCAAATCATATTTTATATTTGAAGTACTTATAAAAAAATGTTTAGAAAATCATAACAAAAGAATTGTTTAATTTATCTCATATATGAAGTAGTTGGCATTGTGGGGGCGGGTGCAAGGGGTGGTGGAGGATGACTAATTATAAACTTCACATCAAGGGAATTAAATCGAAAGCTATTGAAAGCAATTGATTACTATAGTAGTTGTGATTTGTGACAATAGGAAGATTTGAATGACAGCACTTTGATAGCTAATTCAACACCTCACATTAATTAATAATATCATTCTAAATCAAGATTTCAGATCTATAACATCAATTTTATGAATGGATATTCCACACACGGGAATAAATTTTTCTAAATAAATATAAACCAAAAATAGATTTTTTAAATAAAAAAAAAAAGGAAAAGGAAGAAGTCAAAGCTGCAGCTAGCATTTTTTACAGTTAAGCAAGCAGCATTGTGACTTTCAAATCAGGGATGCAAACTTTTAGAGGACAATCTCAAAGACCAACTCTTTATAAGATTGGAGTTGAATTAATTTAGAAAAGCTTATGTATCATAATTAGATGCAAATCTAAATTAGAAAAGGTACCGGATCTATCATTATATATTTTGGGTATAACTTTACTAATTTACATAACGTTAAGTGCACATATAAGCTAGAAGTGACACCTTCCTCTTCAAGTCATGTATAATTGGTTCACATAAACGCTCAAGAAAAAAGCCCGAAAAAATAAAGTTGGTCAAGAGTGCCAAACTACTCTAATATCTAAAGCTCGAATGAAACAAAGCTGACCATAAGTGTCAAATTACTCAAGTATCTAAGCCCAAACGACAGAAGACTGACGAGGAGTGCCAATCCGAGAGTCCATAACCTAAATGTGGTTCTTTTGGATATGTAGGACCAAAATAAGTGTTTAAAAAAATATTGACATATCTATATAAAGAGTGCTATACTACTTTAACGTCTGTTTTGGACGTTAAGGTATAACGCTTTTTTAAAGAGCGTTATATATAAAGTTGATAAGACAGACATATATAGGAATATTAACAGAAGAAAAATTTTAATAGAAGTTAGGAATATTTTTGAATGGATTTTTGTAAAATCCTAACGCCTTTAGATAAGGCAATGCCTAGCTTGGGGGTTGAATTTTTTGAGGTATAAAACTCTTTTAAAGGGCGTTATACCCATTTGAATTATTGTTATGTCAGTTAAACGCAAAAGAGTTATTGGTGGGCCCACAAAACAGGTATAACACTTTTATAAACCATGCTATACAAGTATATCGCCTTTTTTAAATATATATAATCCTCTTTAAAAGAGCATAATATATAAATATATCACTCTTTTTTTTAAACACTTACTTCCATCCTACATATCTAAAATAATCATATTTAGGTTCAGGATATAAATCACCCTGGCATATGATATATTGGTCTATAAATCTTTGATAAGAATACCTCAAATAGTAACACATATTACTAGGGAACGAACTGTCCTCTTAACTTTCTTGGGAATACCAAGTATATACGACAGAGGACGGCATCATCATTCAGTTGTCCCAAGCCAGGAAGTTGTATAGAATTCAACGTTGAAAAGTCGTGAGGGACAGCAGACAAAAGACACCACATCTTAGGTGATTTTGTCTGGTTCTGAATTAAACATGGTAATTTTTGAAAATTCACATGCTTAATATTAGGTTTTTGACAATGTTTTTGCTTCTTGGTATTCAAATGCATGTTTCTATTTTCTATTTTGACATTCACCCGCCATGTACGCTATTTTGTCTATTTACCCCATGAACTTCTAGTGTATGTTCAGTGTCGGCCCAAGGGCCAACCAAATAAAGCAATGATTTTAGGCCCCCAAATATTTACGGCCCCATTTAAAATTAATAATATACTAATTATACGGTAATTTTCTCTAAAAAATTAAATATTTATAATAAAAAAAAGTATAAGATCTTCGTAGGGAAAAATTGATTATTCTTTCAGTGTGATCTATGGTAATTAATAGTTAACTTACATTCCAATATTCATATTTCTTTTTTTCTCATGATAATACTTGTATTTTATATTCTCTTTTCTTTCTCTAATTACTAAGTTGTCTATTCTCCAAAAAAATCCAAGGAGGAAAGATATATTGAATAAATTAAAATCATTATTTTTTCATTCTCTCATGTTCTTGAGCATTACAACAAACAAAATAAAATAATAAAATTCTATACTGATATCAAGTTATAAACTTTTAGAATCAAGTTCTATTATTCTAACTCTCTATAACTTTTTCTTTATATTTAAAATTTCTATTTTCTTATATTTTTACTTCATAGTAGTGCATTGCAAATTTCTTTTTAGTTATTTATCAGAATACACATATGTCAACTATAAAACATAAAACAAATTAATATAATTTTTTTTTGAAGTTTAAGTCCTGCTAATAAAGTTTGGCTTTAGGCCTCCAAGGTTCTTTAGCCCATCTTCTCACTCTTTTATAAGTATAATTCATCACTAAAATTGAAGTACATAGGATTGAAACATATATATATATATATATATATATATATATATATATATATATATATATACTGCCTATTTGTTTAACAAATTTTATTATTCAAGGTCAACGAAGTTCGATTAGTAAGTTACCCAATTATGTCAAAGCAGAATACATGCTTAAACACTACTCTTTCGCAAGAGCCTTCAGATTGAAGCACAAGATTCAAGGCAATGGTTTCATGAATTTAAATTCCACAGCTATATATATAAGTCCAGAATAATTAGACTGATATTTTTCCTATTATGTAGTGGTCAAACACTAACAAAATTACAGTAGGAGTCTATTCATCTATAGGCATTTGGAAATTCAATCCTTTTCTTTTCCCCAAAAAAATTCAAGTCCATTAAGAGATAAAATAAAATTATTAAGATCGAGAGAGCAAATTTAAGTTCTTTCTAAAAGTATCTATTTTCCAACCCGTTCAATTATTATACATACTTATCATTCTATTTGGCAGATGGACTATTATGCTACTGAGATTAGAATTAAACAATTACTCCGTCCGCTTCAAATTATTTGATTTTTTATTTGACGATATTCATGAAGTTCAAATTAAAGTTAATTTGTTTCCAAAAAAGTAATGTTCTTTTTAAAATAGATTATTACTCATACTGTTCCAATTTATGTGAACCTGTTTCTGTTTTTTGGTTTGTTCCAAAAAGAATAATCTTTTTCTAAATTTGTTAACAATTTAGTTTAAATTTACTATTTTAGAAGTTTTATAACCATACAAATATTCTGAGTCTTTTTTGACTTGTTTAAGACTACAAATTTCAAAACTCTTATTTTTTTCTTAAACTCCGTGCCCAGTCAAACAGATTCACATAAATAGGAAGGAGTAATAAACAAGTGTCACATAAAATAAAAATCGAGAGAATATTAGTTACTATATCAATAATGAAGGAAAGCAAGAATTCTGCAAGTTCTTCAGGAAAGCTTAGAGATCAGCTGGTGATTATCTAACAATTTGCTAAAATCATATCCCATACGTATTTTGAAAAAGTTTAACTTATATCCACTGACAACATAAAGATTTTTTTTTAAAAAAAAAAAAAAAAAAAAAAAAGATGATTGAACAGAAAACAAGGGGCCAAAGAAAACTCACATATCATCCATGAATTTAGCAGAAACCAAGACACTGGTGATGAGCAGCCGATGAACATTGAAAGAATTGATGGGCAACAATGGCTGTCTCTGCGAAAACCGATCAAGATAAATGTATGCCACAACAAAACAAGAAGGGCTACAATTGGCATACTTGAAAATCCTCTCCAAATAACTTTCAACAGAAATAGTAGGCCTAGTAAGTCCATGAAACATAGAGATTTTCTGGGCACTGAATCTCCGGCTGAGATCATTTGTTTCTGCTACTCTTTCAAGAACAGAAGCCATGAAATTTATGACTTTAGGTATTCCTTGATCAAAGGTCTCGAGTTCAGCCATTGATGTAAATGATTCTCAGCTCTGTGATTTGTAATTGGGTAGTCAGAAAAATTGGAACGTGACTCTGGAAATTCTCTGTACTTTTCTTCTTTGTTGTGAATATATATAAAAATGTGTGTGTCACACACGAGGAGAAGTTGGGTTGTAAATTAGCTGTTCTGATTGACCAGACAGTAAATATAAAATACCTCAGATGAGAGATCGAGTTGGACCTTCTTTTTGTAGTGTTCTTTTACTTCTATTTATAGGTGTAAGTAACTAGCGTCGGTTGTGATAAAGTCTAATAATGTTTACTATGACAGCGACTTGTAATTACAACAATTATGAAGTAATGCTGTCATAACCAATGCGCCAAGAAATATGACTCTTTAATTTCTATCTATTTTGAAGTTATTTATCATAATTTATAATCTAATTGACTATAGATTGGAGCCTCGATATAGTAGTGATGAGTTGTCGATATGTAACTAGCATGTTACGAGTTCATACTTTTACTGAAATATTAAATAAGATTGAGTTTAATAAATGCAATGTGATCCAAACCATTCTACCGATGCCTAAATTTTGACTATCAAAATTAAAGAATGGAGTGATAATCATTGATAGAGTTATGACCTTGAATTTTTCAGGTGTAACAATATGATTTTTGCTTAATTTTTCCCTAGAATGGGCTAGCCAGTTGTTGGACTGGTAACCAAAAAATAATCAGCATTTACAAAATTATTAGAAAATAGCGACTAATTTATGTGGAGATAAAATTTGGACAAAAATACTTTATCTGAAACACAAAAAGTTCCATCATAATATGTTATATTATGAAGCTCATACGTATGAACTTTCAGCATATTATGTTGGAATTCCAACATATTATGAAGTTCCAACACATTATATTGGGATCTCATACGTTAAAAACTTAGACTCCAACATATTATACTGAAATTCATTCGGATTTTAATGGTATTTTTGTTTATATTTTATCGTTGCATGAAAATATGGCTAAAATTCGATCATTTCGAAGATGTGACTTTTTCAATTATAAGTTGAATTTCTGTTTTTCTTTTTCTTTTTTTTTTGCTTTTCCATAACCCCAACCCCAAATGAAAACTTAAAACAAAAAAGTTACTCTTATTTCATTGGTCTATTCAAGATAATAAATTGTGATATGGTACATTTACTTGTAAACGAATGGGGTTAAAGTTTGGTGATGTTGACTTGTCTTCTAAAAGAAGAAAAGTGATCAAGACGGGGATTAGCAAATTTAGAGGAGAGATTTGTGTGATAAGGAAAGATTACATGATTTTCTAGTGGGGCCTAATCTTGTTTCACATAATAATAATAATGATGATTTTAACATAATTCATTCACATTTGGATCCCACAAGCTTATGCTTTCGTAGGCATTACAGGATATTCAGGCTTTACCTCTAAGCGTACAATAATTTGCTTTGTCACTTAGATGTATAGGAACATTATTTAATAATATTGTTATTTTAAAAATTTGTATATTCATATATCCTATTACAGCTAGTCTTAATATATTTTAGGAACCTCTTGTATAAATGTCCTTCATAAAACCCCCTACATGTTCCTAGTGGCGAAGTCAGGAAATTCAATAAGGGTGTTCAAACCTTTGCCATTGAGTTATGTAAGGGTGTTCAAAGTCTATTTTTAATTAATAACAAGTAATATCTTATCTTATACACTAGTATAATTTTCCGACGAAGGGTGGTCAACTAACCACCCTTGAAGGAGCGTAGCTTCGCCCCTGCATGTTCCTCCACCATTCAACCTACTTGGCCACGGTAATTGATAGAGGTTTCAAACGGGCGGGCCGGGTCAAATATGAGTTGGTTTGAAAATGGGTAATGTAAAGACGTACGACCCCATCCATATTTAATACGGATAGAAAACGGGTCAAGCAGTGGATAATATAGATATTCATTTTATCCTTGACTTCTTGAATATGATCATTTTTGGAAGAATTCCTAGTCTCTCAAACTTGAGGAACCCCCAATTTGAGACTTTACAAATGTAAAAGTTGGTTATCCATTTTCTAAATGAATAATATAATTTTTATCCATATTTGACTCATTTTTAAAAAGTTTATTTCTAACTCATTTTTAATGAATAATATGTGTGAATAATTATTTTCTCTTAACATTGTGCCACGGAAGCTAGTAATTGACAACAGATGCAGATATAGGTTTTGTTTAATGGGTTGAATTGGATATAATATTTCAGACATAGAATATAAACATGTAAGTGAACGAAAATCATCAATTTTTTAACAAATATTAACTATAAACGCATAATTTTAAAAAGCTCGATGAGTTAGTGTTTGATCTTAAGAGTTGAACTTATCGAATTTAAATTCGCCTTAGGTTGATAGCGGTCATAGGCAGGTTGCTTGGTTCAGAAAATAGCTGACTGGGGTAAAATTTGGAATTAGTAAAAGGGGTTAAAAAGATCGTAAAACCAATGTAGGATTTGGATTAGGGTTTAACTATTTATGAAAAGTCAGTTTCATTTTTTTTTTTTTTTTTGGAAACCTTTTTTTGAATTTGAAAATTTAATAATTTTTTTGGATTAGTTTTTAGAATACTATTTTTGAGAAAGAAACGTTTTCCTCTGAATTAGATGTGTTCTACAAAATGAAAAACTATAAATATGCACCACAATTTCCAACACGTATGATACGTACAACGATTGCCAACATGAAAACATATAATCACAAGTTATTTAGAGTAATTTAGTCTATAAATTCAATTGGATTTCTCCTCTCATTTCAATGGTAACGAGATTCTGAAAATTATTTGCAATCACAAGTTGTTTAGAGTAATTTAGTCTATAAATTCAATTTGATTTCTACTCTCATTTCAATGGTAACAGGATTCTGAAAATTATGTGCAATAAATCCTATATTTTTATAGCTTAGAATAAAAGCAAACTAATTGCTGATCCATTAAAACAGTGGCGCAGCCAGGAGCTTACTAAAGGGTGTTCAAAATTGAAATAAGTGAAAAAAATTCTCCCAGAAAGAGTGTTCAATATATATTATATACCTTTAAAATCTAATACTTTACTTATATATGTAGTGTAATTTTACGACGAAGGGTGGTCACAAGTAATTTCGCCCATGCATTAGATCAACACTAAAACAAAAGGAGTTCAAGAAAGAAGAATAGAATGAAAAGAATCACAAAATGTTAACCCCACCCCACCAGCATCAGTAACCACTCTGTACATTCACGATATATTAACTTATATATACATAAAAAAAAAAATTTAATTTAATTATTTGGAAATTCGAAACCCACACTGAATAGATTAATACAGATTTGCATAACAAATTTTTTTTTCATTCCGGTACTTGAACCAGAGCCTCTGATTAACGATAATAAAAATCTCATCCATCCCGCCACATCTTTCTATAGTATACATAAAATTTTCACTATCTTTTTCTTTGCAGTGAGCGCTAGAGCTTGTTGTTTGGAAAATAATCTGGCATTGGCTGATGACACCTAACCTGCTTTTTTCAAGTAATTATTCTCCAAATCAGAGGTGGAGCTAGCCTTATAGGTGTGGGTTCGGGCGAATCCAGTCACTTTTGCTTAAACATTATATTTATATTATGAAATTTATTAAATATATACAAATATTTAATAGCGAACCCAGTAACTAAGACGATCTATGAGTTTCGAGTCAAATTCAGAACTCATAAACTTTACATCCTATCTCCGCCTCTGCTCCAAATGAATCCTAACCAGGCTGTTGATTTTCATAAATTCTTTTACCATTCATTATGCTTCATCTAAACGCAGCCACCCGAAAGCACCAAATGTTGGTAATTTGTAAGGTTCAATTTAAAAGTCACGCTCATCAGTGACTATTAGTTAAGAGTTGGTACTTGCTTGAGAAGAATGTAAAGTTAATCAAGCTAAAGTCAAACAGTTGATAAAAGCTAAAGTAATTTGTTTAAGCCATCAACGTAAAGAAAGAAAAAAAACAAAAACAATAAGTTTGGTAAGGTTTGTATCATTGTATAAATGTTAAATTTATGTAGTAGGATCTTAATAGACGATCCTTTACTATGTCCACTTTATGGTGATGAGGATAAAAACCATAAATTTTTTTTTTTATTATTACGTAACTTTTTATTTTTGTACTTACGTTGAGATTCGAATGAAAAATGGGTAGGGCTTTGTTTACAATTTAAGGTGAATTCTGGTAAATCTGATAAGCCATGTGAGTATCCATGTGAGACAGTAGCTGCACGTTCTACAACACACTGCTATACTACAAAAGGGAACACAAGATTTGGGGCAACCAAAATTATTCAATGTTGACAAAGGAGTGGTGCTCATGTATTATTATCACACACACGATTTACAAAAGATTTTAATGTAACCAAAATTAAATTGAAAGTACACCATACGGTCCTAATGTCTTCCCACATGTATAGGAAGCATCATTTATCTTGTTGGTCCAATAGTATTATGACACATTTACACTTGTATCTATTTATAAAAATTGCTGTCTTTTTCCTAGGATTTCAAGTTGTGCTAGTCACGTTAGTGAGGCATGGGTTTGTATTCAAGGTATATGCCTCAAGTAAGTGACAGTTTTGAACTTCCTTTAATACTAAGAAGGAAAATAGACGTGGAGGAGCTTAACAATGATCAATTGATGCGTTTCATTTGATTTTGGGGAAATCTTAACAGCATTTAAGGCGGTTTGAAAATTGATGAGGACATAATATAAATATATTATCAACAAAATTTTATAATGTAGTAGCTAATGAGTATGTTATATATATATATAGAACTTTTGTTATGTTTTATCTCTTTTTATAAAGTAGGGATAAAGATGGAGTATTGCTTATCATGTATGTGACTCGAATTTATCATCTATAACTAGAATAGACCTCACTCGCCGTGTAGCTTGAAAGCATTTGAAGTCGAATCCAAAGGAAAAGAATGTACAAAAGTTTGAATATTGATAAAGCTTATGCAAGCAAACCAAGGTTGCATATATTCAAACGTGATGTTTTTAACTTCAATACTACACAAGAAGGGTGATTTGTGTGGTATTCAATTTTTACGCCTAGACTGAATATAGGAGGACCGGGTTCTTCTAAGTGTTCCTTAACCTACTATTGCTTAAATAGTAAATGCGAAAAGTAAAGAACACAACTATTTTGGAAAACACCTAGCTCAAAAGGTGAAAGAACCACGACCTACTTCTCAGTAGGATTTTCCCAAATTCTTCACTAAATCACTGAGCCAAAAACTGCATTTACAAAACACTTTTGTAAACCTAGGACTAACTCTAATCCCGTTGTAGCAAACAACCTCTAATTGTTGCGACCACTTCAAGTTAACTCTAACTTAAATACTTTGAGTACCTAATACAATTGCCTCTAGACAAAGCTGAAAGGTACAATATGAAAACACCTACTACAATTGAACTAGAATAAAAGGCAGACACTTGAAGCTGGTTCTTCTATCTGGTTCATGTAGCTTCAGGTTTGCACACTTGAATCACACACGAATTGCTTGCAAAATACCTTGTTATTTTGATCTCAATTCACGTTTAACTTCTGCTTTTTTGTGCGTACCTATAGAGTGAGAATATCTTGCATTATATAGAGTTAGTAGATGAAGAAATCACTAGAGTTCTAATGCTACTCTTCCTTGGTGGAAGAATTCTAGTTGATCACTCCTTCCTTATCTTGGATATGTTCTCTTTGAGTAAGGAGCCATTCTCCTTATCAATTATGCAACCTTTTCAATCAAGAGATATCAATTATACCAAGTTAAGCTTATCTCCTTCATGTGCATCCCACATGCTCGAATCTGCCCGTGTCTATGCATACAAGGGATCGACCTGGTTCATGCCTGAGCTTCCTTTGTCAATCTTCAAAACTAACCTTCACTTGGGCCAACAAATTCCCCCTTTTTGATGATGACAAAATCTGTGCTTTTCATAAGCTTAGGCCCTGTTTCAACTTAGCTCAACATCAACACAATGTTAGAAACATTTTTACCTTTTTATCACTTATCATCAAGGATCAAGTTCATTAGGTTATAAACATCACTGTTAAAAGTGTAAAGCACAACCTTTTCCCCCCTTTTGGCATCATCAAAAAGTTGCATAAATAGGCAAGATAACCATATTTAAACCTTACTCATGGCCACTGGGCTGCTTCAAATGCAATCATGGATTAATCATCATAGATCAAACTAAAATTTTATCCATCAAAGAAAGATAAACAAACAGTTAGAGAAAAAGACAATGAATTTCATTGATGATTGATAACATTCTACCACAAAGCATAAGAATAAATAAAAAACACTGGAAATATGAGCAAAAACAACAAAAAATTCGGAACTGGGTCACTGGTTGATCTACACTAGGCTAGGAGGCTTAAGGCTGGGAAGGACCAGGTACTTGGTTTCTGGCTTGGAGGAGTATTAGCATATCTTGAAGAATGCCATCATTCTTGTCCTTTTCTCTTGCCAGCTCAATTGTGAGAGCATCTCTCCCAGTATCCACCTCAGCCAACCTCTTCTTCAGCCTCTCAATCTCAGCATCCGTAGCCCCACTTTCTTGCATCAAGGCTCGCACCTTGGTATTCACTGGTACCTTCTTATATGAACCAGGTTCTTTAAGAGTGGCATGAACTTCATAATCGCAAGAAAGCAGAGTATTTTCCCCAAAATCTTTGCTTGTACCAACCTCCCACTTCTTCATACGTACCTTGAAATGTGCCAGCACAGTCGTGAGAATAAAGCCGTAGGGAATGGCATGAGTCTTGGAGCCATTTATAACCCTACTGATCACGCTCAACTATGTCTTCTATAAAGACTAAACGGGCGTTGCAAATATAAATC